>JAQGEQ010000121.1:0-23847 GCA_034620365.1 Pegea sp. RAD2-039
TGGTTCCATACACCAAAGTCTGCCACAAATATTTTTAAGCATCTAAAAAACGATTTTTATTATAAATAAATTCATATTTAAA
The DNA here is from genome assembly GCA_034620365.1 of Pegea sp. RAD2-039. Classification (NCBI taxonomy): domain Eukaryota; kingdom Metazoa; phylum Chordata; class Thaliacea; order Salpida; family Salpidae; genus Pegea; species Pegea sp. RAD2-039. The sequence continues at coordinate 83 of JAQGEQ010000121.1, forward strand.
TTTTGAAATTATGTCTGTTTACTATATAAAAGTATTTATATTGTCTAGCTTCTATTAAATTTGAAAAAAGGTATTGTTTCAATTTAAAACATAAATCTTCACCCGAGGAGCAGCAACTGCGCCATCACCCCACAGTGCAAAACATTGAAAATTATGAGAAAAGAACTTTCCTAGATAAGGTTCAAACCGACCCAAAGGTTTGACTTGTTTATTAACTAGACATGTAAGACGTCTGCAAGTAATTCAAAAAAGTATTTTAAATTTTTAATTCAGTTCAATATTTAATAGACTTATGTATACACAGATAAAAACAACTTACGAGCTTTTTTCAAGGGAAGCAATTGAACATCTTGACCAATGTAAGGAATAAAGTAGTGGTGATCGAAAAATAGAAGTGACAAAGTTAATTTGATTAGACTTACAAGGTGTAAATTCAACTGGTACAACATGAAGCCTATAAAAGAATTTCCAGATGTAAAGTAAATTTTGTAAATATTGCTTGTAGACTAAGTTAAACATACGCAAAGGCAATGTTTTGTGTCAGTCTGAGTATTGTAGATGTCCCTGAATCTTGTACGTTAAAAATTGGAGTTTGTTCTCCACAAACAAATCTTTCGAAACTCATGTCTAAAAGATACCACAAAATCATGATAGTTGTACCAATATTTACTTTTCATCATGTAATTTGCCTTTGTAAGATAAACTATTATATCCAGATCATCTTTTTTAGCTTGCATTTCTAACTCAAGATGTGACATAACAGACTCTAAGCCAGAGTCAATCGCAATTTGATGAACTCTTGCACTCTGTCAAAAAAACGAAAACAAATATAATTTGCAAATATGTTTATATAAAGTTATACTGTGTAGATTAAAACAAAGTGTAAAAAGCAGTAATACCTTAGAAAGACTTAATTTCATAACTTTTTCTAAGCTGATTTTTATATTTATCCCTTTTCTTCTAAGTTCAACGTGTTGAAACAGTTTATTTGTCTTGAAAAGTAATATAAAAATAAGAATTTTGTAAAAAGTAATTAGTATTTCTATAACTTTTATTTATAATTTAGTATATTCAAAATATTAGAAAACTGATATACTTCATGAATTAGATAGTTTATCCAGCTATCAACACCAATAGCTGAGTGTTTTTTTACGACTCCAGCAGACACAAGAACTCCTAGTTTAACTGTGTATGAGTACTTTTGTGGATAATTAAAGACTTGTTGTATACGTTGGAGTGTAGCATTGAACTGATTTGGAGCGACACTATGCTCAAACAATTTAGTAACTGAAAACATTTTAAAGAGTGTTAGTCAGTTTTTTTTCTCCTATTAAATGGGTTTTCATTACTTAATTAATGTTTGAAAAAAAATTGAATAAATGATTTTAGTCAACAATTTTATAACTAACCAGTCGATTTTATGAATTGAACTTTGGGGAGACCTGCTTCTTTGTTCATTACATGATCTAACGCTAAAAATAAAAACAGAAGATATTTCTTTCGACTAAGTTAAATAGATTATCTTATAAAAAGCAAATAACAACTAATCTACTTTGAAAAAACTTTTTAATTTTAAAAAAATGTTTGTAATTTGTTCACATAACTTACTAAATAACTTTAAATCATTACTTTTAATTGTAAGCTTTCATTAGTTTAAGAATCATAACTTACCAAGAAAGTTGGTTCTTGTGTCGGTTGATAAAGCATACCCTGTTCAATCAAAAAGTTTTAAAATGTGTTATAAAAAAGTAAATAATCTACTCACATTCTGCTCTGTCAAGCCAAATTCCTGGGTTTTCACTTGTCATATTTTCACTTGGTATCATGGTATTTAAAGTAGTAGGGATATCTTCATGAAATGTTGACACCATAGTAACTATTAAAAATTAAAAATGGTTAATTTAACTTTTATTATATCCACTTGTTTGCTATATAGCTTGATAAATTTAAATTTTAAATAAATATTTATCAATTTTTCATGGATATATTATCAAAAAAATATTTTCATCAATTAAAACGACAAATACACTGGTTTAATCTAACAACAGGATAACAAGAGCAAGGTTAAGTCATATTGTAGATTATTAAGTCGTAGTTTCTCAAATGATAAATATTTTAACGAAATTTCTACGAATAAAAAAAAAATTAAGAATTACTTTTTTAGATCAAATACATAATCTATTAAATACTTACGAGAATGATGAACTTGTTTTAGGAAGCGATTATTTTTGTATTTGTACATTACAACTTCGGCCGGATTGTTTCTTACCAAAAAGTATCGAAATTGTCCATCAATGATGAAAAAACCAACCTAAAAGTAAAATAGGCTTAGAAAATTGATGTTTATACTGATAACTAACTTTTTTGCAAACGTTATAGTTTACAAGTGTCTCATTGATAGGGACTTTTTCACTTGGTATATCTGAATCTAACAAATGGCCCGTCAACATACAATTGTAATTTGATAATGGATTTGTTTCAAGCTCCATATAATATGGTTGTACACCTCTCACATTTTTAAAGAGCTTTAAATAAACTTTTTGAGGATTGGAAGCTAATTCAGGATGCTGAATCAATACATTCTCATAAATCGGTAACACTGTATCTGAATACCCAAAGTTATATTGATGATTGACACTCTTTACCAGAGCACCAATAACATTATCAGAAATTAAATTCATATTAGAATCAACCACGTTGATATAATATGAACCCATAAATTTTGGTCCAGAATCTGTTTTAAAATTACTATTAATACTTTAGGATCTTTTTTTGGATGAAAATACTTACTAAAACCAGCTACTTGAAAAGGGTTTGCAGGTTCTCCAATCTATCAAATAAAGCAGTTTAATTTCTTGATAACTTTTTCTCACTTTCGTTTCAACTAACCTCTGCTGAAAGTAACAAGCAGAAAACTCCGGCAAATATTCTCTCAAAATTCATTGCAATTGATTAGAAACTAACTTTTTTTATTTTACAAAAAATAAATCCTTTTAGAAACCTATGGTAACGTAGTTTAAAGCTAAATTAGTTGATTTACAATTGCAATATACAAATACAAATGAAGTAACAAAAAAGTCATATACCCTTAATACTTAATATAAGCTGTGGAAACGAATAACTCATATAATTTGTTTACATATTAGTATACAGAGCCATTGATAGAATATCCAGCCTTTAGACTTACTTCTATAAATGCTTATATTTCACCAAACTTAAGTTTTCATTTCGTTATTTCCTTTTTTATAAAGGGTTAGCTGGTATCAGGCTATTTGAACATTAACTAAATAAAATTGGTGTTTCTTGGCTAGCCAACTATTTATCAGTTCATTAGAAGAAGCAGAAAAGCTTAGTAAACCAAAATTTTAAAATTAACTTAAAGAAAAGGTCTACTTTCTTTCTGTCGCACCCATTTATGAAATTTTAACCAATTATTTAAAAAGCCATTCAACCAACTAGTTAGTTTTAAATCAACATCACATACAGCAGACACATAAACATTTCAAAACTAATGTAATTCATTGTATAATTTTATTCTCATAGATACATGAGAAAGTGTTTAAGACAATACAGTCAAGATTTTAGTTCAAACAGTGATATAATCTTTCACGGTGATAACTCTTTGTACCACTTTGCAATTAAACGATACTTGTAACAATACTTAACAGTTGTTTAAACACCTAGGATAATTTTTATGATTCAGAATAAACTCAATCAAAAAACTTTCTTTCATAAATCATGAGTACCATTTTTAAAAAGACAGAATAATCAAGTAAAAAACTTCATTCGTCAATTTAATTAGAAACTGTTCAACCAATATTACTAAATGAAAAACAAAGACTATAAATCAATTTTTAAACAAAAATCCTAAGATTAGCGGTTTAAGATTCTAAAGTCTTGTCTACTCAGACAAAAGAAACCCTAACCGTAGCTGTAATTGCAATATGATTTTTTAAATTTTGAGGCTGCATTATATAGCAAATAAATTACAGAAGAATTTTTATTGTGAAACAAAAGAATTTTTTTCCGGATCAAACTTACTTGTTGATTTTTATCATTTTCAATGTTACAACAGTTATATTACCCAATGAATATTAAAAATATTTTTTCTTGCAATTATATAAAGCATAACAAATACAAAGCATGTTGGTCATCGTATTTCGATTTTAAAATTCTGCAGAAGATCAAATTTCAACATCTGGCTGACATTTGTCTGAAATAAAAATTTAGTCGTATTTAATTCGTCAAAATTTCAAAGTGTCTAAATTTAAGAAACTGAGACAATGTTTATAACTATCATATTTAATATTAAGTTTCCTACATACTAATCTGGTAAATTTCGCCTGAACAGACTCGATTTTTTTGATATCACTAACTTGATATGGCATCCATGCATTAACATTGTATTCAAGAATTGGACGTACGTACAATTTGAAAATATTGATAAAGAAGTATGGATCCTTAGAATTAAAGCTCTTTATAATAAGGTTGATTGATTTTGCAAAGATTTTGGAAACATAATTGCGCCATTTAAAGTCAGAGATAGGGTAATGCCAAGGTGTAAGACCGAAGACATTTATTGAATAAAAATCTATTGATGGAGTATTGGTTTAAGGAATTTGCAACTGGTTTGCGGAAGAAAGTTACAAGTTTAGACTTTGTGGGTTGAATTCTGCTTCTTGTTTAAATAACTTCATATTTAAGTGTCAACTTCTAAACCACCTGTGTGATATAAGTTTTATTATTAAATTATCATCAATCAAAGAGTTTGTACAAAACCATAGTCATCTAAACGATAGGACCCATGCTTGAAATTTGTTTTAAAATTATCACTACTGATATTTCAATAACTTTAGATTATACAAAAAAAAAATCAAGAAAATTTTCATAAAAATATGCTAGCTGTCTAAAAAGATTCTTCTGTAATGAGGCTAGCAAGCTGCTATGAAATATGTCATTTAAAAGAAAGATTGTTGATGTACATCAGTTTAAAATTCAATAATTAATTCTTTAGTCGTTTAGTTTATTGTTAACTAGAAAAAAATTAATAATGATTACAGCAAATTAAATTTATTCAAACAATTTTTGAATCAAAATCTATTAAATATTTAAAACAGTTACAAGGTCTCATTGAAGCTAGCCTAGAAAGTTCTTTTTTTTAATGATCATGTTTGCCATCTAGAAGTATTTTTGGTTTCATTATATAAATAAGTTTAAAATGTTATTTATAATCTTAATAAATTATTAATCTTTTTGCTGTAGAAGTAATTTTTTAAAGATTTTTTTGACATGTTGATTGTACTATGAAAATGATTGAAGAAAATTGCTTTTACATAAGTTATGTGATATTTATCGTTAAACAAAGATATTTTAGATGTTATTAGCCTAGTCTACTAAGATTACGTAAATTAAGATATTATTTTTATCCGATTATTATGAACAAATGGTGAAATGTAATATCATAAAACTTCCTTCTATTTTAACATTTTCGTAGAAATTATGTAAACTTTTGTTAGCTCGTGAAACTTTCTCATTATAAGTTTAAAACCTTATAAGGTTTTTTTTACAGTTACATTACACAATTACAATTTATACTATGTATAAAACATGAAATATTTAGTTGTAAAAATTATATTAAAAACTCTTTTACAATAATCAGCAAATATAGTTTATTTAAACGACAATACCTCCTTAGCAGAAGTTATTTTCTTATAAATTTTACACTAAGTCAATGGTAAATAAAGCTTAATAACCTAACTTTAGACTTTACAAAACACATATAAACAAGAGAGCCAGAGTATATGGTTGAATGGTTGTCTTTTATATTGATAAAACCAATAGCAAGTACTAATTTAGACTTCTTTATTAGTTTATGGGTCAAAATATTAAACAAAAAAATGTAATTAAACTTTTGTAAGTTAAATTTGTAAGTATTAAAAGCATGTATCCATTTTTATAAATTTGTACTATAATATTTGTAAACTTGTAGTAAACACAGCAATATTTTAATCTTCATCTGTTGAATCTTTGGATAAAACGATAAATAAATGATTGAATAAACTAAAAAAAAGTTTTTACACTGAATAAAAAAATTTATAAACAATAATAGAATATAAAGTATTTATACATAATAATAAAACTTAATTTGTTATTATTCGATATGATAGTAATATTTTGGTTTATTTAGATATGTACTAAATAAAATGTTTTCTAAAGTTTAAAAAGTAATTTTTATTGATTTTGATCTATTGATTTTCTAAAGTGACAGATGTGTATTTTGTAAAATCATCTTTCTAACTAAATACAGATTTACTGTCATAATAATTACAACTTTATCATTTAGTTTTGGTATAATACATAGTCTGTGGCAGCATTGCCTTATCAGAAATTGTTTTTTTTTAAACGTTGTTTGTTTATTTAAAAGATTACTTTTAACCGATAAATTATCCATCAAAATGTTAGAAACTATTTTTCCTTTTTGTTTATAACAATAAAGCTTCTTATTTTCTGCTCACATCAACTTTATTTATAATTTTGATTTATTAACATTAATTTTACGATATTTTTCATTGTTACTATAAATTATTAAGAAAAAGGTTGTTATGTTTTGTTAATTTTCAGAACTTCTATGTTTTTGTAAGATTTCTGAATCATTAACAATTTTATAAAAAAACTGTTAATTTTGAGCATTTTGGTCATAAAATATGATAATAATTTTATTGTTAACTTTTTTCCTTATTTTAATACTTTTTTGACATTAATGTTTTTTGGGAAAGCCTAATTTAAAACGTATTTTTCAACTTTTCTGAAATCTTAGTTAATATGGATACAATACTTATAGAAACAAAACCAATGTTTTCATTACTTTTGCTAATCAAAAATATTTCTTAATACAAATATGATGTGAAATCTACTTTACTAAAATAAACTCATAAACTGATGTAAATAAATATTTTGTATTCGTTTTTGTGATGGAATAAATAAAAAGTAATTTTTATGTCGAATTTAATTTGAATAATGTATTTAAATAAAACGTTTAATCTTTACTATTCCTTAAATTGTTCTTTATCACATAGTACAGACGGTGGACTATAAATATGGATTCTGTTTTTCATAGCTCTAATCTCACAAATTATTTTTCCGTGTAACATTCTCAATTTTTATAAAACTTTTATTAAAACTAAAAGAAATTTATCATTAAAAAACAATTTTCACCATAATTTTTTAAACACATTGTTTGTGCAGTTTTCGGTATAAATAAAAACATAGTTGTAAAAAGTATTTTAAAAGTAAGGACATTAGATTCAAACAAGAACAAGTTTTTAAGGATAACCTTTTTAAGATATTTATTAAAGTTACGATTAAAACAGAGACATCATTTTTTTTAAGTATCAATCGAAATTAGGGATAAACATTATTGAAAGTCTTAATGAGGTTAAAAATAGCGGATATAGTTATAAAAAGGATCAATTTATGTGATAAGTATGGGTAATAGAAAATAAAAGGGTTATACTATCAAAAAGACTTCAATAATTAAGTATGCTATAGTTAACATGAGGAATAACATTGTTATATTTAAAAGGTTATACCAAAGAATAAATTAACAGTAAAAGTTAATTAACTTAAAGTTAGATCCAGAGCTACGAGATAGGGGTTCAGCAATAGTTAAAGTAATGATAAGATCACAAATCGGTTTGTCACGATGAAGGTTAATTTTAAGATTTGGGCCAGGGTTAGAATAGGGTTGGGCTACAATACAAAGTACAATGTAGAATTGATACAGTTCCAACCGGGTGGCGTCGCAGAAACTACCAGATCGACACTGAATATAGTGAACTTTACTTATGATTGTCTATTGTAAATATATGAAATTTGATTTTTTTCTTTTTGACCAAACTTTATTTCATATATTTTATGTAAATTTTATTACAACATGAGTGTTAAGCTAAAGATGTGTATTTTTGTCATCTAATGTTGGGTTGTTCAATGTTATTTACTGTTGTTATAGTTCACATTCTACTTTAGAATAAAACTCTTTTTAAGAGTGATTTTGAATACTTAAAGGTTTAAGAACTAATTTTGCTTTAATTTTACTAAAACATTTTGCTTCAAAATTGCATCAAACTTTATTTATAAAATTCAATAAGTTTATGAAATAACTTTAAAAAGTTTCTTTTAATTTTGTTATAAATCATTAAACGAAAGTGTTTTGTGATGTTTATCAATCTAGTGTATTTTTACTTTTCTTCATAATTATTGTTGCAATAAATTTTCTTTTCATTGTTTTTAAGATGATATTAAAATAATTAATTCTATTTTGAAGTTACTTTATGAATAATATTTGATATTTTCATATTTTGATGTAACTTGATAAACTCAAATATAAATTAAATAATTTAAATTGTTTATCTTAGGTTTAATAGAAAACTTTTTATAAAAAGTAGATTACTATTTGGAAATGATAAATTTAGATTTTTAATGATTTTTGATCTTATCAAGCTAAATTCAATGATAATATTTTTTATTTTGTTTTTCATGTTTGATTTTAGTACAGTGCATCCTCGTTATAACGGCCGCCGCTAATCCGGCCGGTTTCAGTCAAGAAGTAGATTTAACTAATTCAGCTAAAAACAATGTTTTCTTGAATGGAGATCACTGGAAAGCTGACAATGAATCCATTTTTATGCTTATGTCGCAAGTATGTTTGCTAGAGTTTGATCTTTACATCTGGTTTCGTCAAGAACGTGAGAAAGGCTGTCTAGTAACTAGTCCAATAATGTTAGAAAAGACCTCTAAGTTCTACTGTTTAATTTACGGTGAACACTCTAAGTCCTTTTTAGCAAGTTCGGGGTTTCAATAGAGGTTTTGCAGGAGATTCGGCTTGAGGAATCTCAAAATATGCGGTGAAAAATTAAGTTCATATAACTCATCTGATGAGCAATTTGTTGATGAATTTTCTGGCATAACCGAGGGCTACTCCGAACATCAATTTTTAATTTTTATGAAAGCGGATTCAAACTTATAATGTTCTCGGCGATGGTGAAGAAGATGACAATGAAGATGGTTTAGATGAATGGAAATGCTTGAAAATGTTCTTGAGAATGATGAAGATTTTGCAAAATGCATTTATCATAGATCTATAAGAGAATGTGAAAATTTCTATGATTAAAAATTATGAGATAACATAAAGGCTTTATAAATTGATATATAGATGAATGAAATGTTGATAAATGCCACTAAATTAAAATCATTGCTTGAACCTAGCTTTCAAAAAAAAATCAAAACACTGATAAAAAAGAGGCACAGGTGAATATGCCTTGAAAAAACAAACAACAAACAGAACAAGAAAGCAAATTGTAGAAACTATTTGCCTTATGATTCACTTGCTGCCGAAGTTACTTAAATAATATTTTTAACCAAAAGTTACAAGAAATAGAAGATATTGAAGCAGTGTCAGAATCAGAAAGAAGACCCAAAGCTATGAATAGCCCTGTTTGAACTTCAGATATTTTTATGTAGAGTCAGTCAATATCTGCTTTCGGATGGTGCGTTTGTTTTATTGTTATTAATTTCTTAAGCCTTATGTCTAGCTTTTAAAGTCTTATTTATTCGCCAGTTGAATGATATTAAATCTATACATCACAACTGAAATTACAAAGCTATTAAATGCTTGAACATAGATTTTCACGTATGATTTATCATCCTTACAGCCTTCATCTTATTTCTGATACTCAGTAGAATTCACCTGAAGAAATTAAGTAAAGAGTACATTTTGAATTGATTATAGAGATGTATGTCATAATAAATTTTCCTTTTTCGCCTTTTCTGATTGTTTCTACAAAAAGTTTATAAACAAACCTATTCTCTTTTAAAATGTACAGCTTTTGTGTTTTTTTATTATCTTTTAATTTTGTAAAGTAAAAACAATTTGCTGCTATCATCGTTTTAGAATTATGTTTTACGAACTAAATAAAAAACAACTAACAACTAATAACTTCTTATTTGTAAGAACTGGACTTTAGTGTATAAATGCTTATTACACGATTCATACTGTCTTTGAACTGAACATTTATTTATACATTCCTTTAATCTATTACCATTTTATTAACTACTGTAAAAAAACGTCTCAGAATGTTAAAACGCCGAAAAGTCGTCTCAGAACATATTAAGTAAGAAGAAAGAATTTGAAAACATAAAGTAGCTAACGTTTTCCGTTAAGAACATCAGTTAAAAATGATGGCGAATAATTATACGGTACGCTTTTTGTTCTACCACCACGCTTTCTATCTTTCCGTACGAGATAGATGTTCATACCACTTGTCAAGCACGATTTGAAGTGACATCTACAACAGCTAAACTTTCCTTTATAATTCATAGGACAGTTTTCCAAACCCTCGAGGCATGTAAATACTTTTCTGCCTTTAGTACAACGTATGAAGAATTGCTTACATGCTTCACAGGTACTAACACCGTAGTGAAGGCCATTTGAAGAGTACTTACAAACTTTGCAAGGGATGCTTGTTGATGGTTTTTTAGCTTTATAAGTTACTTTACGTTTATTACTAGTTGCTGGATAACTAGAAGCAATGCTTGCTTTAACAGGTGCAACACACTGTTTACTTTGCATATTAGAAGGTTCAGCTTGCGGTGCCTTAAAATAACCAATTGTATTGTTACTGTTGCGTTCCGAACTTTCAACAGGATAAAAGTGTGCTATTGCAGGCTCAGTAGGTTTTATCGTTTCCAAATCTGAAGGCTCTGATTGCGGTGGTGGCAAAACACCAATAGAATTATTATCGTAAGGTATTGAGCTTCTTGCAAAAGAAGAGTTTTCTAAAACCGGCTCTACAGAGCTTATAGTTGATAAATTGAAGGGTTCAGCTTGACGTAGTTCAAATTCATCTAGAGTATTGTCACTGTTGTGTTCCGAACTTCTAACAGAAGAGATGTGTTCTTTGACAGGCTCAGCAGGTGTTATCGTTCGCAAATCTAAAGGTTCAGTCTGCGGTGGTGGCAAAATACCAATAGAATTATTACCGTTAGGTATTGAGCTTCTTTCAAAAGAAGAGTTTTCCAAAACAGGTCCTAGTGGCATTCTGCTTGGCAAAGTAAAAGGTGCGTGTTGCAGTCCTTGAAAATATGGCAGAAAGCTGTTACCACCATACAACGCTCTAGCAGGAACCATAAGGTTTGGTAGAAAAGTGGGAAAAGGGTATGGTAGAGCACTTCGCATCGTTAACGGATTAAAATTAATTAATGGTCTAACTGGAAGATAATAAGGCGGTAGAGAATACGGATACCCATTTAGATATGGAAGGTTTGGTTGGAAGTGAGAATAGTCCATTGGTGGATTAGCCTGGCTGCTGCTAGTAGACTGAAAATTTCCAAGATTCATTTTAATATAAGCTTAAAAGCAATCTTTGTCTGAAATAAATAAGAAAAAGTTAAATTGTTTTCAAAGTTATAACAATAAAGTAATATCGGCTCTTATCCTATTTACTAAATTCTTATAACTACTATACATGATAAAATTTATTGTACAATATTACAACAAGCATTGAATAAAACTTAATACTATTCTAATTCACACAGCTGTTAATAAGAATTTTCGACTGGTAAGCTACAATTTTAATGCTTTGAATCTATTAAAGTCGCAACTGAAGTTATCTTAGAACATTGTATAACTGGTAAGTGCAAAATATTTATAAACTAAGCTTATTAGTTAATTTAGCTCTAAATCATAACTGAGTTATTCATTAGATTATCAATCCTTATGTCGCAAACACAGTTTTGTTGTATAGTTGTAAATTAGTAGTTAACTGAATTAAATCCTGATTAAATATAAAACTTATTCAAATCTAGCCTGGTCTAATTAGAATCTAACAACTTAAGCATTATTTTTCCAACAAACTGAAATTAAAAATCTCTGCTTTAAACCTATAGATCGATGATCAATAAATGTAAGCAGATGCTAAAATTCAACATAATGTTGTAACCAGTCGACAAAAGAATGATAAGATTTTCAAAACTTATTCTATATTTATATAAAAAACTTGTTTTTTTAGCTTGCTTAAAAAAACATCTGTTCAAAATTTTCTATTGAATGTCCTATATTTAGAAACAAAAACATTAAACAATTTAAGACTTTTTGATAAGATCTTAGACTATTACGATCAAAGTTCGAGCTTGCAGTCAAAACATGTTTTTTTTATTTTCCGGGGCGTTTGATTTAACAGCATCCTGTTATTTCAATAAAGTTTACATAAATAATAATAGTAAGTATATTATATATATTTTTATTACACCAAAAAAATTAATCTAAAAAGCTATAGCTTGAAAGTACAGGTGCGGGCAGGTTTTCCTTCATTTGCAAACTTATATAACTTGCTTGCAGCTGCTAAAAGTACAGAAAAAAATACAAAAAAGAGTTTGACTGATTTTTGAAAATCAATGATTAATCAATTTTTTTAAAATTCATTACGTACTTTATGTATTCATACATTCTTTTTATTGCTTTTATCTACCAGAATTATATACAAGCATTTAAAGACAAGTTTGTCCAGTTTCAACGAAAGTCTCAAATTATCAAATTGTTACTGCTGTAATCGTGTTCTTTGTCATTGTAGCTTTCAAAGCTAGTCAGTAACCAACAAGGTAGAGCTGACCAATCAACTTTCTACATCAATATAGTTGGGTTTCCAAGAAACGGTTCAAAAGTTTTCGAAGGCAAGGTTTTTTTTTAAGTATCACAAAATGGCGAAAATACTTTGCAGTTAAGTGAATAAAATTCTAATTAAATCACAAAAGTTATTTAAATGTAGTCTGCTCTAATTGGAATGTAACTACTAAAGCATTATTTTTTCAACAAACTGAAATTATCTTGTCACCATTAAAAACAAATGATAACGTCTTTCTAATTCATTCAATAATTATTAAAAAAACTGTTCTTTTTCTGCTGGTTCAGAAAAACATGTTTTTAAAACTTTGTATTTAATGTCTGGTAATTGGAGACAAAAAAAATAAACAATTTAAGACATTTTTACAAGATTTTAGACTATTACGATCAAAGTTCAAGCTTGTAGTCAAAAACAATTGGATATTTGCACGGTTTATTTATTTATTTTCCGGAACGTTTGATTTAATAACATCTTGTTATTCCAATAAAATTTACAAAATAATAATACTTGCTTGCAGCTGCTAGAAGAACAGAAAAAATACAAAAACGAATTTGACTGATTTTTGAAAATCAAGATAATTTGACATTAAGCATGAATAAACAAAATAAAGATTTCAGATGAAGATACAAGGTTTATATCTCTTCTTTGATTAGTAGAAGCACCAGATTCCTTAGATGGCTTAACAGAGATATGATTATCATCATGTGAAGCCACTTTCCATAAACCATCTCTATTCCATTGGTTTTTTCATCATAATATGAAACAATTTGATTCTTTGCGTATTCTATTTCTAAAGGACTCTAACTTATTTTTTCTGAAGCCTTTTCATGTTACACCAACGCTGAATTAGCTTATATTAAAGGCCAGATTTTTCAGAGAATTTTAATTAGTTGATCTTCTGATGGATAAGCAAATTCACAAACAAATTTCATAAATTCCAATGCAGTAGAGGGAAGTATATAATTATCTGCAGGAGTTTCATTAGCTACAGCAACATTATTTTCTTCTAACCACAAATCAACTGTAAGTCAAAATTAGTTAATAGGATCAAGATAGGAAAGTTTAAATGTTGAAAATCGTTCTTTACACAATTTGAATCTGTTTTAAAGCTTCAATTGCAGTAATCAAAGTTATATATAACTTAATATAATATCTATATTATTATAATCTGAATTATAAAAACTTAAATCGGAAATTTTCAAAGATGTTGCCAAGATTGAGGAGAAAGAATCTAGCTTGTCCGAATCAATGGAGGAACTGATTGCCTCTACAAAGAAACAAGTCACATGGGCCTCGGTGGTCGGTGATCCAGGTTCTGATAATAATGCCAACATGGTGCAGTTTCTTGCCAAGAAGGTTACCGACACGCACAATAAACTCACTGAAGACCGTGAGGATAGAGAAAACAATGTCATCATCTTTAATGTCTCCGAGACTGATAAAGATGATGACAGAAAGTTTTTTAATCAAATATGCTCTCAAAGCCTTGATTTTGTGGACGTTCCAGAGGTATCCATGACTAGACTTGGAGCAAAAAGCTCATACCATCAGAAACCGCTGAAAGTATCCTTTCAGGAAATCTGGAACCAACGCAAGTTTCTTGCCAAGCTGTATAAGCTAAAGCTTGAGAAATATTTCGAGCGCATAAGAGTAGCACATGATATGTGTGAAGATGATCGTTTAGAAAATAAGCATCTTCTAAAAGAAGCGTATAACCGAAATCAGAAGGAACAACCAACTAATTTCAAATACAAAGTTCGAGGTCCACCATGGACCTTGAGAACAGTCAAGGGTTCTCAAAAAACGGAAGTGGCAAATAATCACTGGACCAACATCTTCTTTTTTCAAACTCTCTCCAGACACAATTGTTAATACCCAAGATATCAATTTACAGAAGCCCATCATCAAATCTCACAAGCGTCAAAAAGACAATTCTTCTATCACATTAGGTATGTTCTTCAACGCACGGTCGATTATTAACAAAAATTTTCAATTGAAATCTCTTTTGCATTCCCAAGGTTTCACTTTTGTTTTTATCACTGAAACTTGGTTGAAACCGTTTTATCCTGATTCTTTTTTGGTTGACGGTAATCTTTTTTGTGCTTTGCGTTGTGATAGACTGTAGGATAGAGGCTGCGGTGTTTGCGTAATTTACAAAATATTGCTTGCACCCAAGATCTCTAGAAATTATATCGATACCATTAATTGTCCAGGGTTTGAGAATATCGCTTTTGATTTTCATTACTAAAAGTTCAAATTTTCTCGTTTTATATGTACCTATCTACCACCCTCTAATACTAATGATGAGGTTACTGTTAAGGCCTTATTGAAGGTTCTGAACAGTGTTGTGTGTCCTGATTTATATACTTTATGGGATTTTAATTTTGGTAAAATTGATTAAAATAACCCGAATTTAGCATTTAGTGGAAAATCGTTTAACTTGGATAGCGATGACACTAATTCACCCTATCTAAGTCATGTCTTTGTAAGCTTCCTAAATACCAATAATCTATCTCAGATGGTTACTTTTCCGACCCAAGTTAGTGGTAATACTTTGGATCTTCATATCACATCAAACCCCGAGAACATTATCTACGTTGATCAAAACGAACCCTTTGCTTTGACCTGCGATCACAATATGATTGAATTCAAGCTCCACCAAACCTTTTTTATGAACATTAAAACTTCAAGCAGAAGGAATTTTTACTGTGGAAATTATAATGGTATTAAAAAGTTTCTCTCATACGCTGACTGGATTTCTGTTCTCAAGTCTTCCGAAGACATCACTACTATTTACTCAAGGTTTACTAACATCGTTAAGGAGTCAATCGAAAAATTCATACCTTTCTACAAAGACAACAAAAAACTACATTTGCCCAGAAATTGTAAAGAATTTACAACACTTAAAAAACCTTCTATACAAACAGACTTAAACAGACCCTTCCATCAAATCTCTGTACAAAGATCTTTGTATAGTTTACAAGAAATCTATTTCTAATTTCAATTTGGGAAGAGAAAGTGCAGTTTTATCTTCACCTTGCAAGAAAACGTTTTTTGGTTTCATAAATCCCAAGCTTAAGGCGAGATCTCAAATACCTCCCTTACTTGATAAAAGCGATCAGCGTGTGATGGAACCAGAAAATAAAGCTGAGTTGCTAAGCCATCAATGTAATAGTCCTTTTATAACCAATGATGGCAATACTCCTTGTCTTTCCCACTCCTACATTCTTACAAATGTCTCTGAGATGGTAGATCATGACATAACGGTCGATACGGTAGTTAACGCTATTTCTTCTTTAAAATCATCAGTTTCCAACACCTCAAATCAGATCCCAGCTTTGTTTTGGAGAAAAACTACTTCATCTTTATCACTAGGTAGTGACCTTTATCGCTTTTCTTTAACATGACTCTGAGGCGAGGAAGAGTTCCACAAATAATTTGGAAGAAAGCTATTATTACTCCAAATCATAAAAAGGGTCCCAGAAGAACCTCACTTAACTACAGACCAGTTTCGCTGACTTCAGTTTTCTGCGGAACTCAAGAGCATATCATTCACAATCATATGACCAGTCATTTGATGGAGCACCATCTAATATCTGCTGTCCAACATGGCTTTGTGAAACGGAGATCTTCCCTGACTCAACATCTCACTTTTCTTAATGAGCTTACACCCCATTATGAAAGTAACAATCCCTGTGACATTACCTCGATTTTTCTAAAGCGTTTGATTATGTCCCACACACTAAGCTCGTTATTGTATTGAAACACTTAAAAATCAACAGCTTTATCCTACAATGGATTGAAAATTACCTATCAGGTAGAACCCAACAAGTTCGTGTAGAAAGATCTTTATCTACTTCTACTATTATTATTTTTAATGAATTTATTAATGGACAAGTACAAACATTTTTACAGAAAACAATTGTTGGTTTTTATTAGAATAAAATGTTAAAATTCAAAACGCAACAGTGTAAATATAGTGAATATTTAATCTTTTTTAAATTGACTAGCGTTTCTTCAATTTCAGAAACAACTAAAAAATGCAGTATTTGCACTGCAACGGCCGAGCGTTTGCACTATGGAGTGGAATCATGCTCGGATTGTGGACAAATTTTCCGACTTTGGTGGACTAATGGAAAAACAGCTTTAGAATGTAAAAGATCAGGAAAATGTGAAATTTCGGAAAGCGTTAGACAGTGCAAATACTGCAGAATTAAGGAATGCTTTCGTGTAGGCATGAACTGGGAAAGTTAGCAGAAGAAAACTATTGCTTATAAATGTTTTTGCATTTATTAGGCATTCGAGAAAACGGAAGATCAGGGGGTGGGCTAAAGGTCTATCCCAGACATGTAAATTGAATTTATTTTTGCTAAAATCAAACTGAGGCTGTATTTTTCATGTTCAGTACACGCTAGAAGAAATGAATCGCTTGTTGAGCGGTGAATTTCCAAAAGACCAAGCTGGCACTGCTGGTAGTAATGGCAGTAATCGGTTTCTGTCAGCCCGTGTATGTGCTAGTAGGGATGCAGCAGGTTTTTTTCTATTAACTGTACTTACATTAATTCTTTCATGTACATTAAATCCGACCGACATGAAGTTCCATCATTTGCACATCAAGAACTTCATCAAGTTCTTCCATGATCACAAAACTAATGAAGTGACAAGAAAACAACAAGAAGAATTTAATAGTATAGCAAAATCTCCTAGTTCATGGGGAAGCTCTTCACAAAATTTTGTTATTGAAGTACTTAACTCTTGTACGGCAGAAACCACAAAAGATTGACCCATAACCATTCCATCAATAAATTTATGAACAGCATCCACAACTGCTATCATCCAAGCAATTGGATTATTTATTTGGATTTATTATTCCAACAGAAACGATCCGACTACTCCACTCTAGCTCCAAATCATAGATTTCAAAACCTTCTGAAATTGGAAGGTAGCATCTCATGAAAATGTTCCCACTGACAAGCAAAAGTTTATTTCTTCATTTGACTAGATTAAATAGTTAGAATTGATGCAAGCAAATTCAAAGCTATCCATCAAAACCAAGGCGACGATTTGTAGAGCTGATAAATAACATTTTCTTGTACGCTATAAATATGCTATTGTAAAGTTTTGATTTTTTTGGTTTTTTTGAAAGTTTTTGATTTTGCATCATGAAAATGATTTCTTTCCAGCATTAACTCGCTGACTTTGATCATCTGAACAGGAAAAAATATCACAATTGCTAAACTAGTTGCAAGCAGATCACTAATTTATAATTTCGAATGGTTTTCTAGAAATTTAGTCTCTGTTTCAGAAGTTATTTCGCTTTTTGAGAATTTTAATGTTCTTAAGTTTTCTTCAACAGCTTTCTTATGTTTCTTATTCTCAAAAGATTTTAATTTTTAAAGAATAAACTCAAGAAGCTGAGAATGTTGAACAACAATGTCCGAAATATTATCTTTCTTGGAGTAAAAGTCAACAACTTACGACATGTCAAAGACCTGTTGCACCACATATTGATTTTACCTTAATTTCTTATCCATCTCCATCAACAATATGCAGTGATGCTAAAAAAAGACCAGTTATAAAACATTATCGAGGAAATTGTGGTTATTGCAACTTTCCAAATTTTAGATCAGGATCACCTCCACAAAGCGTAGGTAAAAAATTGTTCTAATTCAAAAGTAGAATATTGAAACATTTTAATAAAATCAACTTCATTTAAAATCAGCTTGTCGGTGGAACAGCTGGTCTAGTAAATGCGAAGCAACATCTTCGATATCCAAAGTTTGCTGAACAAAAACTAAAAACGCCTTTGGATCGAAAGGAACAGAAAGCTCAGGACGCTCAAGAGAAAGTAAAAAGTGTGGATATGTTTGTTGCCAAGTAAATTGCATCTGGGGAACGTGGTCAGTATATGGGCAATTTCTAGTAACCTGTTGAGGTGAAAACCACACTAGATCGATTTCAAAACCTGCCAAGTATTGAGGGAATCCTTATACTGGACCAACAAGTAAAACAAAACAATGTTCAAGTGGTTGCTGTCTAGTTGACTGTTTATGGGGACAAAGGAGCAGTTCTGATAAATGTTCACTTACTTGTGGATCTGGATCGCAAAGCAGAGCACAATCGCGAGAGAAGCCGGCTATGGTGGAACCGCTTGTGTTTGTCCAAAGACACTGACAAAAACCAGCAGCACAAAGTGTTGTGCCGTTGATTGTCAATGGAGTGAGTGGGGAGATTTTGAACCATGTTCAGTGTTTTGTGGTAAAGGAAAGAAATCTCGTTCAAGAACTGTTCAGATTGCAGCAAGTTGTGGAAATGAATTATGTCAAGTATCATCTACAAGTACCTTACCTTGTAATACTCAATGGTGTGCTGTTGACTGTAAATGGACAAATTAGAGTAAATTTGGAAGCTGTTCAAAGTCTTGTGGAAGTGGATTACAATCTAGACCAAGACAAATTGCTATGATTGCAAGTTGTCAGGGCAAATCATGCCAAGGAGCAAATATCACAAGATCTTGTAACACTGAATGTTGTAAGGTTGATTGTTCATAAACAGAATGGACTGCATAGCATGAAAATGTTTATATTTCAAATATTTATGAGTATAAACACTACCATAAAATATAAAAAGATGTAGTGCAACTTGTGATACTGCCAAAATAGGTTATAAAAAAATAAATTAAAGAAATTATAAAAGTTAATTTTTCTTTAATAAATTTTTTGATATTATAAAATCAGCTGACAAGTTATCAAACATTTTAAGAAAATAGAAATAATTGTAACTCAAGTGACAATTTTGGTAACGATAGTAACGATGTTCCAGATACGAACGAATAAAGTTGACGCATTTAAAAAAATATGTTTCAAGTTTATTAAAATCTTTTGCCTTATAGATAAATCAGAACATTGAGGAAAAACACAATCAGATTCCAAATAAAATCATTCAGATGGACATTCATCATCTTTTAATGGACATTCAACATCACATAATTTTCCGATAAGCTGTTTGCTGCTGGTCACATTGTAATTATAAAACTTTTCATCAATTTCATCTTTCGAATCAACTACTTGATTACAGATTTGAAATTTTATTGATTTGAACGCTTGCTAGAAGTTGTGATTGGATACATCATCTCACAAAGTGGTTCCATTTCTCTGTTTCCACATGTACATTCATATGACATGTCTCACAGTCGATGTAATTGTAAAGCGTTCTTAACGTTTATTGTCACTACAAGATTTAATAAAAACAACTCATCTTATTACTGACAAAGGCTTACATCACTTAATAAATAAAAGCTTAAACTCCAACATCATCTGATATTAATGTCAACATCATTAAAACTTCTCAGTAATTTATCACTAAGGACAAAATCCTTAAGATGTGAACTTACTTTAAAAAAATTCCATTCATTTATTTGATACTATTCAGGGGACAAATTTAAATAAGAAACACGTAAAATTACATTCTAAATAGCATTTACTTTTAAGATAATAAAAGAATTATTATTATTAAGCAGTTAAATTATGAGTTTGTAATATTACAAATGCTGAATAAAGTTTAAGATGAATAAAACAAAAGAAATAAAAAGGATTTCAAAGAAATTCATATTTTTCCTTATATTTTTAGATAATTCACTCACTGCATCTATACAAAGTTTTACTAGAAACGCTGCATGCTACAACAACCAATAATATATTTTATTTTGCTGCATGAGTATTCTTACCAATCACTAATATCTTTCATATTAATAAATAAATCAAAAAAAATAAATATTAATCATTTAGCTTTTCTACAACTTTTTAAATTAGCTTCCGAACAATAATAATCACAACATCATTAAAAATTTATTTGTACATAATTTTTTTTATATGAGATTATTTGTTTATTACAATAAAAGCGAAGGAGGGTGCCTGAAGAGAGTACCTCTCGCTAACACACATTCTCACAAATAATACCTATTAAGTAATAATATAGAAAGAAAAAGATGTAACACTTAGCATTAAGCACTCGCTGAGAATTTCTTATAATATTGTAATCAATAAGCAAACTTTACTTTTAAAATGAAAGTTTGTCAATTAATGATAATTTTTCCTGTTTAAGATGATTAAGTTCAGAGAGTTATTTTTTGTATTATTAACGTTCTATGTAAATTTCCACTATTATATTGTACAGAGACTTTTAAATTGGTTCTAAATAATTTTATAATTTTACTTAAAAATGTTATTATTTTATAATTAATTTTATTTTTTTTAATCATTTTTAATGACAAAACAATTTATTAGATTATATTTTCCGGGGCGTTTGATTTAACAACATCCTGTTATTTCAATAAAGTTTACATAAATGATAATAGTAAGTTTTATTATATATATTTATATAACACTAAATAAACTAATCTAAAAAGCTATAGCTTGAAAGTACAGGTGCGGGCTGGTTTTCCTTAATTTGCAAACTTATATAACTTGCTTGTAGCTGCTAAAAGTACAGAAAAAAATGCAAAAAAGAATTTGACTGATTTTTGAAAATCAATGATTAATCAATTTTGTCAAATTTAGTTTCGTACTTTATGTATTCATACATTCTTTTTATTGCTTTTATCTACCAGAATTATATACAAGCATTTAAAGACAAGTTTGTCCAGTTTCAACGAAAGTCTCAAATTATCAAATGGTTACTGCTGTAATCGTGTTCTGTGTCATTGTAGCTTTCAAAGCTAGTCAGTAATCAACAAGGTAGAGCTGACCAATCAACTTTCTTCATCAATATAGTTGGGTTTTCAAGAAAGGGTTCAAAAGTTTTCGAAGGCAAGGTTTTGTTTTAAGTATCACAAAATGGCGAAAATACTTTGCAGTTAAGTGAATTAAATTCTAATTTATTCACAAATGTCATTCAAATGTAGTCTGCTCTAATTAGAATCTAACTACTAAAGCATTATTTTTTCAATAAACTGAAATTATATTGTTACCATTCGAAAATAGAATGATAATGTCTTTCTAATTTATTGAATATTTATTATAAAATTTGTTCTTTTTCTGCTTGTTTAGAAAAACATGTTTTTAAAATTTTCATTGAATGTGCGGTAATTGGAGACAAAAATATTAAACAATTTAAGACTTTTTTACAAGATTTTAGACTATTACGATCAAAGTTCAAGCTTGCAGTCAAAAACAATTGGATATTTGCGCGGTTTATATTTCTATTTTCCAGAGCGTTTGAATTAACAACATCATGTTATTTCAATAAAATTTTCATAAATAATAATAGTAATTATTATTATATGTATAAATATTACACTAAATAACCTTATCTAAAAAGATTTATCTGAAAGTACAGGTGCGGGCAGGTTTTCCTTCATTTTCAAACTTATATAACTTGCTTGCAGCAGCTAAAAGTACAGAAAAAAATGCAAAAAAGAATTTGACTGATTTTTGAAAATCAAGATAATTTGAGATTAAGCATGAATAAACAAAATAAAGGTTTCAGATGAAGAAACAAGGTTTATATCTCCTCTTTGATTAGTAGAAGTACCATATTTTTTAGATGGCTTAACAGAGATATGATTATCATCATGTGAAGCCACTTTCCATAAACCATCTCCATTCCATTGGTTTTTCCATCATAATATGAAACAATTTGATTCTTTGCGTATTCTATTTATAAAGGACTCTAACTTATTTTATTTTGAAGCCTTTTCATTTTATACCAACGCAGAATTAGCTTAAACTAAAGACCAGATATTTTAGAGAATTCAATTAGTTGATCTTCTGATGGATAAGCAAATTCACAAACAAATTTCATAAATTCCAACCCAGTAGAGGGAAATATATAATTATCTGCAGGAGTTTCATTAGCTACAGCAACATTATTTTCTTTTAACCACAAATCAATTGTAAGTCAAAATTAGTTAATAGGATCAAAATAGGAAAATTGCAATGTTGAAAATCGTTTGTTACACAATTTAAATCTGTTTTAAAGTTTCACTTGCAGTAATAAAAGCTTTATACAACTTAATATATTATCTATATTATTATATATATTTTGACGAAATAATTCTTAAGAAGTATAAGCAACAGGTTTAGCTTTACTTTATATAAGCAATTAACAAAGTTAAAGCCGCTAAAAGCATTTTTTAACTACTTCAGGTTAAATCCGTAAATAAAACTACATCTAAAACAAAAGACAACTTTGTAATAATATATTTAAGCAAAATATCAAAATTTTTCTAAATAATTGGTTTAAATTTAACAAAATATCATTTTAATTAAAGAAGAACTAACTTTAAACACTTTTTATACTAAAATTATTTTAGGCCGTCTAATAAAGAAATTAATTTTTTATGAAAATCTAGTCGATGTTTTGATGATAAACTACATTTATGATAAAAATTTCAATAAATGCAAAGGAGGATGCCTGAAGAGAGCACCTCCGTCTAACACAAAGTATCACAAGAAATATCTATTAAGTTAGAAATATAGAAAGCAAAAGATAGTATGAAAGCGCAAGTACTATGATTAAAAAAGTAGATTATTTAAAATTAAAATTTGTTAAATCAAAATAAAGAGAAATGGATTCTCAGAGGAAGACATAAAACAACTGAATTATTTATATGGATGTAGTGGTGGTACTGGTGGTGGCGGAGGTACTGTTGATAATTGTACTGATGAAAACTCTAGCTGTGCTTTTTGGGTTCAAGTTGGTGAATGTATAAGAAACCTTTCTTACATGCTTACAACCTGCTGTAAAAGCTGTAAAGGTTTGTCAACAATACTACTAAACTAACTTCATGTTTTCTGATGTATAGTTTAAATATACTTCAAATATTATTTTTCTCATTAAAATTTATAAATAAATAATTTTAAGGTTCTAGCAAAGTATGTAAAGATGAGAATAGTAGCTGTGACGGCTGGTCAAGACTGGGTTTTTGTGTTGGTACATACGCTAATTATATGTCTACGTTTTGTATAAAAAGTTGCAGAATCTGCTGATTTATCAACTACAACTTCATATTGTATACCAGATAATTCATAATCTATAGTATGTTAAAAAAATCTATTTAAATAATATTAATTTGTTTAGTTATACAAG
>JAQGEQ010000172.1:0-18525 GCA_034620365.1 Pegea sp. RAD2-039
CTCTGCTTTATTCTACAAAAAAATCACAAAATGTAAAATTTTATAGATAGCAAGTAAACTTCAAAAAGACATTCTTCAAATTAATCATGGTAACAGTTCCATTCTGGGTTTCATGTTTTTAAACTAATTAAATTTTTTATTTGATTTTTTCGGTTGTGAGCTTTTTTTTACTCCATTCTCTTTCATGAAACCGACCAAAAACTGTGTCCCCCATTACTAACGTTTTCGATATTAGCATCAAATGATAATATATACTCGATTAGATGCATCTAGGCATGAGTCTTTAGTTGTTGATGATGAAATGATGATGAGTGCATCTTTGGATACATAATGACGAGTAGTGAAGAACTTCCAAACATTTTCACTTCTAGTTTAAGCAGTTTCGTATTTTCTGGAAGATTGATATTTGCGATGCGCCGATTTGTTTTGATTAATTAATTTCCTTTTATGACTTCATCAGCTAATGAAGATCACGGATTATGTAATGACAAGTTTCTGTTGTAAATCTTATTTATCTTTTTTAAAACTAACAATAAGATTAATTAGAGTCAAGTAGTTAATTATTTTTTTTAAATTCAACAAGAATGACTAACAATTATCAGATGTTATCTACAAAAGTTAGTCAAAAAATTGTAGGAGTTTTAGACTTAGGATCAACCGCAAAAACACGGTTTCCAAATTATAAAAAAGATGAGAAAATTATTCTTGAAGAGATTTTTGTTAACCTTTTTTCTGATTATTAATAATTTAAAAAATTTTAGTGTTTGTGGCTCAGTGTTATCTTTAAATGTGAAAAAGGTTTTCGAATTTTTTAAATAAATACATTTTTAAAATTGAGATTAAGTTTTCTTAGATTAGTTGTTTAAAAAATAGTTTTGTTGAAAGTGAAATTTCTCTTTATTAAAGAGTTTTAAAAAATACTTTGGAATTTAAGTTTTGTGTTTCAAATTTTATTAACTTGATGTTATCAGTCAAAGAGTATTTACAAGTGATTGTGCTAGAAGCAGAAGAGTCATCAGCATCTTCAACCACTAAGCAAAAGATTGCTTTGTGAGACAAGTTAATATCAATTTGTTACATGTCCTTCAAACTTCAGTAAATATTGAATTTATTTTAGAAGATAGTGGAGATTTGTTGATAAGATAAAAATAAAATTACAATTTTCAGTTGTTACAGTTGAGTGATTTCTAATAAGTTTGAATACTTTGATAGAAATGTGATCTTTAATTTTAATAATAGATGAAAAATCAATTTCCTTTATTTGTTTATTAGGTAATAGTTACTTTTAGATATTTAGCCAATAAATAGATTATTTTTTAGAAATTTTTTTAATTTTAAATCAGTTGTTTGAATGACAGTTTGTAGTTTTGGAAATAAACTAAATATTGAATTGATATTTGGAAATTGCAGAGAATTGCTGATAACAAAAATAAAATGAACTTTTCAGTTGTTATGCTTGAATATTTTTGAAAAGTTGAAATGAAATTTTCAATTTTATAGAAATAATAAACATTTCATTTATGAATCAAAGTTTTTTACTTTTGATTTTACTTTTTGCAAATAATTTCGAATCATTTTCAAAATCTTAAAAAAAGTATTTTTTCTAAAATAAGAAAAAATCTAATTTGATTGAGTTATTGCTTTATGCTTGCAAACACACATTTAAACATAATTATTAATTATTTCAATTTAATTTTAAAAATGTTATAAAGTTAGCTTTTAATTACATTTGTTATCAACAAATATTCCTATTTTATAAAAACTTATTTAAATATAAAATGTCGAACAAACTTTTTATGACAATTTTTTAAACAATATTTTAGAAGCCCTTAAAATTTCAGATGCAAATATTTGTTGAGATTTATTTTAGAAGTCCTTATCACTTTTGATTATCAGATGCAGTTGATAGAAGAGCAAGGTTTAGTTTTCATTATTATCAAACTGAATGACAAGCAGAAAAGATGCATGGGTATTAACTGGTTGGGGCAAAAATAAAATATAGCAAAAGTAAAATCTTGGATTCATAAATTAGAATTTTAATGTTTGTTGATTTTTACTTTTTACTATAATCAAAGCTTACGCCAGTGTAAAATACAAGTATTCATATGAAGTACCATCCGTCTACAACTTTAATTTGAATATATTCAGTTGTAGAAAAAGTAGAATTTACAAATAGAAATCAAACCGTAAATAACGGTTCTCCGAAATGTAATAACTTCAAGTAAATAGAGTATTACGTTTCCGGTTGTCATGGGAATATTTGCTGACTTTATAATTTCAAAGAAATTTAGTGTTTGTGGCTCAAATTCAGATAAAAATCATTTAACTTAGAGAACTTTGGTTAGTAAATAAACAAATATCAAATCGATATAAACTTTTCTTGAAAAGATATGAAAAAATTATGAATAAATTTAAATGGTAATATGAAGTTTGAGATTCAATGATTTTATAATAATTTTAAAGAAGGGAGAAATATTTTAATTTCAAAAATTTCAATTCCTAAAGATTTTGAGAAATGGATATGAATTAGATGAACCAATTCTGAAAAGATTATTTATGTGATGCTCATACTTTAAATCTTTAGAAATTTTTTAGCTTTTAGATTTTCAAGTCTTTCAGAAAAATAATCAAATATAAAAAAGTTTGCAAGAAAAGAATACATTTTATGAAAACATAAATTTCTGAAATTTATTTTCAACTTTTACTGCAGTTTTTTAACTATTTCCAAAAATTTGTTTTCTATAAAAACTTATTTTTGTAATTTCATAATAAAACAAATTTTCTATTTTTGCAAAAATATATTTTCAAAAACTCTTTGGAAATAATTTCAGATTTAAATATTTACTAAACAAAAATAATTTTAATTTTAATCTACTTTTTCAATTAACAACAATTCGATAGAAAAAAGTAGAAGCTTTAAATATTTAGTAAACAAAAAATCAGAATTTCAAATATTCTATTTTTAATATTTAATATTTTAGATATTCTGTAAAATTAAAAATACCTTTTAAAAATAAACTCAAAGAAAAATTAAATATTAATGATATTAAAATGTTTGTGATGTAAAAACAACAGATATTTATCTGTAGTGGTGTTCAATGTATTTTTAAACATGTTTGTTTTAAACACGAAATATTTCTGCTAATATATAAATAAAAAAATTGTTTATTATTTTTATCATATAAATTTACATGAAGTATTTAAGAAAATCTTTTTCAAAAAAAAGACAATCAATATGTTTAAACTTAAAATAACACTTAAAAATATATAATTGACCAAAACAGAAACAAAATTTTAAAAAGTTCGTATTTAACGAAATTATTGAGTTTTCGGCAATCTATTCAACTTATTTAAATAAAATTTTTTAATTTTAGTTTAATTTTTGTAAAGATTCTTTGATAGGACTTTTAGCTTTCAGTGTTTAAACTTTCTAGAAGCAAAAATTATTTTAAAATATTTATAAATGTAAAACTAAATAAATTTCAATTAAATGCAGAAAAATTTTAAAAATCACTTCAAATTTTAAAAATTAATTTTTCAAATGAAATATGTAAAATAATTTTATAATAAAAAAAATGAATTCAGTTTTTTAACAAAATTTTAGATGAAACAGTTTTCACATTTTTAATAAACTGCGCCACAAACACTAAGTTTCATTATAAGTTTAAATAATACAAAAAGCAACTAACTCCAGATTTGTAATCTTTCGAAGGATTCATTTCCAAATTTGGAGACCGTTTCTTTTACGGTTGATAATTTATCAATACTTTCTACTTATTTTAAAAAATTTTGTAGAAACTGAAGAAATAGATGGAAGGTATATAATGCCACTACATTCTATCTGCTTGCAGATTTGGTGTGATAATAATAAATACTAGAAACTTCTCGTCTATCAACTGCACCTGATAGTCAAAGGTGATAAAATGTTTTGAAAAAGTAAATTGTAAATTTTTGGAGTTAATATTTGTTAGTTATAAGAACAAAAAAGATTTAATCAATTGTAACAAAAAAGAATTGTCTAAAATTATTCAGTATATAAAATTTTTATTTAAAAATGCAGATTAATAAGGTTTAATAAGAGTTTTAGTTGCTACAGTTAAGTAATATTTTAACAATTAAAAAAATAATATAAATTTAATTTTATAAAAAGTATTATAGTTTAAATCTATTTTTTTATTTATAATTTTTTGTTATTCTATTTTATATCAATTTTTAAGATCGATTAATTTTTAGCAAAATTTTGCTTTCAAATCGCATCTTTTCAAAAAGCAAAAAATAAAAGATTAAAGTGGATTATTAAATAATATTAATATTAAATAATAATAATAATATATTAGAGGGTGGCTGTGCTTTGAGTCAAAGTATTAAAGATAAATATAAACAAAGTTAAATATAGAGAAGCTAGTTGAGAAATATATATTAATGTAGAAAACTACTCGTCACCATGTATTCTGAACAGCATCTCATTTCTGTAAAGAAGTTTATTGTTCACTTTATTCAATGGCCAATCTTTCCAACTTTTTTTATTTTTAACAACAACACATTGAGTCTTTATGGAGTATTGCCGAGTCTCACTCTACTAGCTTTTCAGTAAATCATAAATTTGTTGACATCGAAAGTTTTTAAAAATATTTTCTGCTAAAATTTAATTAATCTAAAAAAAATATTTGAAATAGAATGTAACAAATTTAGATTTATAGTTAAAAAGTTTAAACTTTTTTATGAAATTTTATTCTTTAATATTTTCAAACATTTATAGTACTACTCAACTTTAGCAATGACAAATTGTAATTACATTTCATTATCAGCAAATCTTATTAATTTTATAAAATTATTTGTTTATAGATTAAATTTTTTGTTTTTTTTAATTTATTTTTTTCATTATTTTTCAAACAACTTTTTTGTAGAGCTAAAAATAACAGATTCAATTATTTGTTGAGTTTTGTTTTAAGAACCTTAGAACTTTGATTTTCAGATGGAGTTGATAATAAAGATTTTCAATTTTTTTGCTTTTAAACTCGGTTCGTAAGCAACAAAAAGTTGATCATAAAATTATTCACTGTTTTAACAAAATTTACAGAAAACTATTTTCACATTTGTTGAATACACTGAGCCACAAACACTAAGCTTCATTGGTTGTTTAAATACAGAAAAAGCTGTTGTCTGATGTTTCTCTTTTTGTATCTGATAAAAGTCATTTTGTAAACTGTCCTGTTTACGGTTGAAAATCTATCAATAATTTCTACTAATTTAAGGTCACTTAATTGATAGTCAAAGGTGATAAAGTGTTTTGAATAAAAATTTGTAAAATATTTGTAGTTAATTATTGTTAGTCAAAAGAACAAAAAAGTTTTGTTAAAAAGACTTTAAACAACTTATTTAAAATCATTATATATACAAATTACTTTTCGAAATTTACGGATAATTATTAATAATAATATTTGATTAAAAGTTTTAGTTTCTACATTTAAGCAATCTATTAAAAGTTTGAAAAAATTAAAACTTATTTTTTTATAAAAATGTTATTAGATTATAAATATAAACTTCCAATATTCTATTTAATGTCATTTTATTAGAAAGATTAATTTTTAGTAAAAAATTATTTTTAAAATCTTTGAGTTAAATTCTTCTGTGTAAACTAAAAAAGAAATTTTTTCACATCTCTTAAAAAATAAAGAAATTTTACTCAAACGTTTTTCAAAACACACTAAATCAATAAACCTGAAATGTTGTTTGTTTTGAGTAAAAAGTTGAAAAATCTGTGATTTAAATTGATTTGTCTTCTTTATTGTTGTCTTTTAAGTTTTAACTTTCACAAAGCTCCTGCAACTACTAATTGCAATTTTGGTCGAAGAGTTTTTACTTCTTGTGCATGCAGAAGACCTCTTCTATCAATTGATTGAAATTATGAAAATATTAGTGAGAGATAAAGTAGAATTTATAAATAAACAATAAACTTAAAAGACAGTTTTCATATTAAGTGAGCAAACACTTAAATTGTATATTGATAAATAATTTTTTTTCCTGTTTTTACAAAGTGCACATTTGGAGCTATCATAAAAACATAAGTTAAGTTTGTGATCATCATAAGGTGATCATCATATAAAAGAAATATTTCAAACACATATCCATCTACTTTGTCATTTTACAACAAATTAGTAGAAAAAGTAAATAATTTGGATATTCAGTTAACAGAAAAACAGGTTTTCAAATATTTCGATGATAGCTGCAAATTTGCACTTTGTATAAATAGAAAAGATAACTTTTGTGGTGTTTAGTATAATTTTCAAAAATGTGAAATTATTTCTGCAAATTGTGTTAAGTATGTAAAAGAGGTTTATGTTTACTAATAATTAATTAGTTTATAAAAAGTATTTAAAAAAGTGCTTTTCTATTTATTCTATTTAATTGAATTAAAAAATTACAAAAATATTTTTCTTCAATAAAATGAATAGAAATAAATTTTTTAGCAAAATAATAGTAAAAAAAAGTGAACATGAGAATCTTAAAAAGATAATTTACAAGTTTCTCATTTCTGTAAACTTTAAGTTTTATTCAAACTTGTTAGAAATCACTCGACTGTAACGACTACAAATTTTAGTTATCTTATCATCAAATCTACTTAGTGGTTGAAAGTACTGAGGATCTTAACATCTTGACACTTAGATATTTTTCCACCAATAACACCAAGTCAATACCAGATTGATTTAAAAATATCTTTGTGTTTCGTGGTCATGCCCAGTATACTTGAAGGAAATGTTTAGACGAAGCTTAAATGGTTTCAAGTCTTAGCAGTTATTGTTTTGCAAAATAAGTAAAAATTTCTCTTACATTAAGATTAAGAAGTTATCTTTTTTTATTTCTTGGCTTGAAGGAATTTTTATTGCTACTACTTCTTACATAGTTTCGTATTTTCTTCAGTCATAGTATACTAAATTTAAAACCTTAAATTTAAATGTTTAGTAATAATCTTATTTCTATTTAATTTGATGAAAATCTTTGACTAAAAATGTAATTTGGTTTTAAAAATACACGAAATTAAGAACTAAGAAATAATGGTTGAAAAAGAAATGTTTTTATAAAACCTAATAAGGATGAAAGGAAGTTTATACTTTTTTGTGTTTGCAGATTTGCTTTGATTATTTTAGAGATTTCAAACTACTCGCTCAACAATTGAAACGCCGATTTGTTTTGATTAATTATTATCCTTTTAAGCCTTTATCGACTAATGAAGATCACGGATTATGTAATGACAAGTTTCTGTTTTAAGTCTTATTTATCTTTTATAAAACTAACAATAAGCTTAAACAGAGTCAAGTAGTTAACTAGTATTTTAAATTTAACAAGAATGACTAACAATTATCAGATGTTATCTACAAAAGTTAGTCAAAAAATTGTAGGAGTTTTAGACTGAAATTCAACCGCAAAAACACGGTTTCCAAATAAACACGATCTACAAAATTGGAGCTTTAATAAATTTCGTTTTTGTTGAGATTTTTCTGAGTTTTATAAAGTTTAAAAAGTTTAGTGTTTGTGGCTCAGTGGTTTTTGTAAATGTGAAAAAATTTTAAAACTTTTTAAATAAATAACTTTTTAAAATTAAGATTAAGTTTTCTTAGATTAGTTGTTTAAAAAATAGTTTTGTTGAAAGTGAAATTTCTCTTTATTAAAGAGTTTTAAAAAAATACTTTGGAACTTAAGTTTTGTGTTTCAAATTTTATTAACTTGATGTTATCAGTCAATGAATGTTTACAAGTGATTGTGCTAGAAGCAGAAGAGTCATCAGCATCTTCAACCACTAAGCAAATGATTGCTTTGTGAGAGAAGTTAATATCGATTTGTTACATGTCCTTCAAACTTCAGTAAATATTAAATTTATTTTAGAAGATAGTAGAAATTTGTTGATAAGATAAAAATAAAATTACAATTTTCAGTTGTTACAGTTGAGTGATTTCTAATAAGTTTGAATACTTTGATAGAAATGTGATCTTTAATTTTAATACTAGATGAAAAATCAATTTCCTTTATTTGTTTATTAGGTAATAGTTACTTTTAGATATTTAGCCAATAAATAGATTATTTTTTAGAAATTTTTTTTATTTTAAATCAGTTGTTTGAATGAAAATTTCTAGTTTTGGAAATAAACTAAATATTGAATTGATATTTGGAAATTACAGAGAATTGCTGATAACAAAAATAAAATGAACTTTTCAGTTGTTATGCTTGCATATTTTTTGAAAAGTTGAAATGAAATTTTCAATTTTATAGAAATAATAAACATTTCATTTATGAATCAAAGTTTTTTACTTTTGATTTTACTTTTTGCAAATAATTTCGAATCATTTTCAAAATCTTAAAAAAAGTATTTTTTATAAAATAAGAAAAAATCTATTTTGATTGAGTTATTGCTTTATGCTTGCAAACACACATTTAAGCATAATTATTAATTATTTCAATTTAATTTTAAAAATATATAAATTTAGCTTTTAATTACATTTTTTATCAACAAATATTCCCAATTTATAAAAACTTATTTATATATAAAATGTTGAACAAATTTTTTATGACAATTTTTTAAACAATATTTTAGAAGCCCTAAAAATTTCAGATGAAAATATTTGTTGAGTTTTGTTTTAGAAGTCCTTATCACTTTTGATTATCAGATGCAGTTGATAGAAGAGCAAGGTTTAGTCTTCATTATTATCAAACTGAATTGACAAGCAGAAAAGATGCATGGGTATTAACTGGTTTGGGCAAAAATAAAATATAGCAAAAGTAAAATCTTGGATTCATAAATTAGAATTTTAATATTTGTTGATTTTTACTTTTTACTATAATCAAAGCTTACGCCAGTGTAAAATCCAAGTATTCATATGAACTACCCATCCGTCTACAACTTTAATTTGAATATATTCAGTTGTAGAAAAAGTAGAATTTACAAATAGAAATCAAACCGTAAATAACGATTCTCCAAAATTTTCAAACTTAAATGAACGATTTTTGCTTTTGTGTCAATTTAGGTATATTTGCTAACTTTATAATTTCAAAAAACTTTAGTGTTTGTGGCTCAAAATTTAGTTTTATAAAGTGTTCAGCACTTTAAACAGAAATTTTAATTTTTTAATCTTTCCAAATTTCTCGAAACAGTTTTTACTTTGAAAGACCTTTAAGAAAAAAGCTAAAAATTTAGTTTTTTATTAAGTAATCTTCTGAAGAACCAAAAATAAATTTATAATTTTGTTAGATCAGCTTAATCAGAGTCAAGTAGTTAACTATTTTTTAATTTAACAAGAATGAATAACAATTATCAGATGTTATCTACAAAAGTTATTCAAAAAAATGTAGGAGTTTTAGACTGAAATTCAACCGCAAAAACGCTGTTTCCAATTTATAAAAAAGATTGGATTATTTATTTAGTTTTTTACCCAGTGTTACCAAACAATATTTCCAAATTATGTTTCTCATTATCTATTTAGTTTTTTACAAAGTGTTGCCAAATAATATTTCCAAATTATGTTTCTCATTATTTATTTAGTTTTTTACAAAGAGTTACCAAACAATATTCACAAATTATGTTTCTTATTATTTATTTAGTTTTTTACCCAGTGTTACCAAACAATATTTCCAAATTATGTTTCTTATTATTTATTTAGTTTTTTACAAAATGTTACCAAACAATATTTCCAAATTATGTTTCTTATTATTTATTTAGTTTTTTACCCAGTGTTACCAAACAATATTTCCAAATTATGTTTCTTAATATTTATTTAGTTTTTTACAAAGTGTTACCAAATAATATTTCCAAATTATGTTTCTCATTATTTTTTTAGGTTTTTACAAAGTGTTACCAAATAATATTTCCAAATTATTTATATAATTATTGTATTTGTATAAAATTATTCTATTTGAGGTTTTTGTTGAGATTTTTCTGAGTATTATTAAGTTTAAAAAGTTTATTGTTTGTGGCTCAGTGGTTTTTGTAAACGTGAAAAAAAGTTTTAAAACTTTTTAAAGAAATACTTTTTTAAATTAAGATTAAGTTTTCTTAGATTAGTTGTTTAAAAATAGTTTTGTTGAAAGTGAAATTTCTCTTTATTAAAGAGTTTTAAAAAATACTTTGGAACTTAAGTTTTGTGTTTCAAATTTTATTAACTTGATGTTATCAGTCAAAGAGTGTTTACAAGTGATTGTGCTAGAAGCAGAAGAGTCATCAGCATCTTCAACCACTAAGCAAACGATTGCTTTGTGAGACAAGTTAGCATCGATTTGTTACAAGTCCTTTAAACTTCAGTAAACCTTGTATGTTTGTAGCAGGAGATTTGGTGATAACAAAAATTTATAGTTGTTACAGTTGAGTGATTTCTAACAAGTTTGAATAAAACTTAAAGTTTACAGAAATGAGAAACTTCTAAATTATGTTTTTAAGATCCTCATGTTCACTTTTTTTTACCATTATTTTACAAAAAAGATATTCAAATCATTTTATTCAAAAAAAAATTTCCGTTCAATTATTTTAGAAAAGCAATTACATAACTTGAAAGAAAATATTCATGCAAATGTTAAATTCAATTTTTATTTCTATCAATTGGAAAATTTCATTATTAAATTCTTTCTGTAAACTAATAAATAATAAGAAGAAAACTTCTGTTACAAACTTAACACATTTTACACATTTTGTAAAAATAATTAAAATATTTATGAAAATTATACTGAACACCACAAAAGTTATTATTTTCTGTGTATAAAAACACATATTTGGAATTATCATCAAAACATAAGTTAAGTTTGTGATCATACTTCATACTATCAACATTACAGTTTGTGATCTTACAATTAATTAAATCTTTTTTGTTCCTCTAACTAACAGATACTAAGTCTAAAAATTTACTATATATTTCTTCAAAACATTTTATCACCTTTGACTATCAGGTGCAGTTGATAGACCAGGAGTTTCTAGTATTTATTATTATCACACCCAATCTGCAAGCAGATAGAATGTAGTGGCATTATATACCTTCCATCTATTTCCTCAGTTTCTACAAAACTACTTAAAATAAGTAGAAAGTATTGATAAATTTTCAACCGTAAAAGAAACGGTTTCCAAATTTGGACAAATGAATCATTCGAAACATTACAAATCTGGAGTTAGTTAGCTTTTTGCATTATTTAAACTAATAATGAAACTTAGTGTTTGTGGCACAGTTTATTAAAAATGTGAAAACAGTTTTATCTAAAATTTTGTTAAAAAACTGAATTCATTTTTTTTTATTATAAAATTATTTTAATTATTTTGTTTAAAAAATTCATTTTTAAAATTTGAAGTGATTTTTTAAATTTTTCTACATTTAATTGAAATTTATTTAGTTTTACTTTTATAATTATTTTAAAATAATTTTTGCTTCTAGAAAGTTTAAACACTGAAAGCTAAATGTCCTATCAAAGAATCTTTTCAAAAATTAAACTAAAATTAAAAATTTTATTTAAATAAGTTGAATAGATTGCCGAAAACTCAATAATTTCGTTAAATACGAACTTTTTAAAATTTTGTTTTTGTTTTGGTCAAATATAATTTTTGAATATTTTTTTAATTCTTGAACAAATTTATTGTCTTTTTTATAAAAAGATTTTCTTAAATACTTCATGTAAATTTATATGATAAAAATAATTAACAATTTTTTTATTTATATATTAACAGAAATATTTTATGTTTAAAACAAACATGTTTAAAAATACATTGAACACCACTACAGATAAATATCTGTTGTTTTTACATCACAAACATTTTAATATCATTAATATTTAATTTTTCTTTGAGTTTACTTTTAAAAGGTATTTTTTAATTTACAGAATATCTAAAATATTAAATATTAAAAATAGAATATTTGAAATTCTGATTTTTTTCACTAAATATTTAAAGCTTCTACTTTTTTCTATCGAATTGTTGTTAATTGAAAAAATAGATTAAAATTAAAATTATTTTTGTTTAGTACTATTTAAATCTGAAATTATTTCCAAAGAATTTTTGAAAATATCTTTTTGCAAAAATAAAAATTTTGTTTTATTATAAAATTACAAAAATAAGTTTTTATAGAAAACAAATTTTTGGGAATAGTTAAAAAACTGCAGAAAAAAGTTGAAAATAAATTTCAGAAATTTCTGTTTTCATAAAATGTATTCTTTTTTTTTGCAAACTTTTTTATATTTGATTATTTTTCTGAAAGACCTGAAAATCTAAAAGCTAAAAAATTTATAAAGATTTAAAGTATGAGCATCACATAAATTATCTTTTCAGAATTTGTTCATCTAATTCATATCCATTTCTCAAAATCTTTAGGAATTGAAATTTTTGAAATTAAAATATTTCTCTTTTCTTTAAAATTATTATAAAAATCATTGAATCTCAAACTTCATATTACCATTTAAATTTATTCATAATTTTTTCATATCATTTCAAGAAAAGCTTATATCGATTTGATATTTGTTTATTTACTAACCAAAGTTCTCTAAGTTAGTTGATTTTTATAAGTTTCGTGTTTAAAGCATAAGACTGATAGTAATTAGATTCAACATTTACTTAGTTTTATATTTTGAAAACACTTGCATATGCAACTACCAATTGCAACTTTAATATCGATGTGTTTTTGCTTCCTATAAGAGCTTTTTAAGTTGTTACTAACAACCATGTTTTTAAAATAAAGTTTATATTTGTTATTTTTAGAGCCACAATTAATATTTATTAGATTCGAATATTTCAACTTATTTACGTAATTTTTAATTAATTTTACACAAATGACTTACAAACATCAGAAGTTATCTACGAAGTAAGTAGTCGAAAATGTAGAGTTTTTAGTCGGAAATTTAACCGTCAATAAACGGTTTCAAAATTAACTTCAGAAATATTACTGAAATGGTTTGATTGGAATAGAACATTTCTTTCTGCTGATTTTCACTATTTATTAATTTAGAGAAGTTTAGTATTTGTGGTTCAAAGATTTTAAAATTTGAAAAATTAAATTGTTAAAATACAAGAATAAAACGTTTATATAAAGTTGTATGTTTGAAAAATTTAATTAAATTAATTTTATGTAGAATTTAAAGAATAATTACTAAATCTTTAATCTTCTATTAATTGATCTTTCAATGATACAAAATTTATTTGAAATTTAATTTAAACAATAGTATAAATAATCAAGCTATTTATATTTTATTCTTATTCAACTTTTTTATTTTTGCATTTGTTTTTTATTTTTGGAAAAATCAGTTGATAATAAATTAAAAAATTTAGAAGAATTTTACTACAATATAAACTTAATTTATTTATTTTTGAATAAGTTTTAATTTTTTGCAATTTTTAAAGTACTTTTCTCATAATTTGTTTCATTTAAATTAAATTTTTAGTAAATGTAAAAAAAAGCAATTTTTTTATTTGCATAAATATGTCATCGCATTTCTATCAAATTATTCAAACTTATTAGAAATCACTCAACTGTAACAACTAAAAATTTTAATTTTATTTTTTTCTTATCAACAAATCTCCACTATCTTCTAAAATAAATTCAATATTTACTGAAGTTTGAAGGACATGTAACAAATCGATATTAACTTCTCTCACAAAGCAATCTTTTGCTTAGTGGTTGAAGATGCTGATGACTCTTCTGCTTCTAGCACAATCACTTGTAAACACTCTTTGACTGATAACATCAAGTTAATAAAATTTGAAACACAAAACTTAAGTTCCAAAGTATTTTTTAAAACTCTTTAATAAAGAGAAATTTCACTTTCAACAAAACTATTTTTAAACAACTAATCTAAGAAAACTTAATCTTAATTTAAAAAAGTATTTATTTAAAAAGTTTTAACAATTGAGTACTTAAAACCTTTTTACAAAATATTTGTTGGCTAATAAGGAAGTTTATAGATTGGATTAGCTAGATACTCAAAAGAAGTACACATTATTTTTGATTTTAACACTTATACTACAAAAGAAGAAGTCACAAAAGCAATTAAAGATCTTGAATATAATGGGCAAGGAGACCTTACTTAAAAAGATTTGTGTTACGACAACTGATCACCAATTTAATTAACTGATTTAATTTAGTGATTTATTGAAAAGTGACAATTACGTGACAAGAAACGCTTTCACAACTGAAAGACGTCGACGATTAGATATATTTTACTGATATAGTTTTAAAACTTTCTTTACATTCCAAAATAACACTGAGCCACAAACACTAGACTTTTTTAACTTATTAATACTCTGAAAAAAGATTAACAAAATTCTCATAAGGAATAGTTTATTCATCTTACTTTTAATTTGGAAACCGCATTTTTGCGGTTGAATTTCAGTCTAAAACTCCTACAATTTTTTTGACTAACTTTTGTAGATAACATCTGATAATTGTTAGTCATTCTTGTTAAATTTAAAATAATAGTTAGTTACTTGACTCTAATTAAGCTTATTGTTAGTTTTATAAAAGATAAATAAGACTTAAAACAGAAACTTGTCATTACATAATCCGTGATCTTCATTAGTCGATAAAGGCTTAAAAGGATAATAATTAATCAAAACAAATCGGCGCTTCAATTGTTGAGCGAGTAGTTTGAAATCTCTAAAATAATCAAAGCAAATCTGCAAACACAAAAAAGTATAAACTTCCTTTCATCCTTATTAGGTTTTATAAAAACATTTCTTTTTCAACCATTATTTCTTAGTTCTTAATTTCGTGTATTTTTAAAACCAAATTACATTTTTAGTCAAAGATTTTCATCAAATTAAATAGAAATAAGATTATTACTAATCATTTAAATTTAAGGTTTTAAATTTAGTATACTATGACTGAAGAAAATACGAAACTATGTAAGAAGTAGTAGCAATAAAAACTCCTTCAAGCCAAGAAATAAAAAAAGATAACTTCTTAATCTTAATACCAGAGACATTTTTACTTATTTTGCAAAACAATAACTGCTAAGACTTGAAACCATTTAAGCTTCGTCTAAACATTTCCTTCAAGTATACTGAGCATGACCACGAAACACAAAGATATTTTTAAATCAATCTGGTATTGACTTGGTGTTATTGGTGGAAGTGTATCTAAGTGTCAAGATGTTAAGATCCTCAGTACTTTCAACCACTAAGTAGATTTGATGATAAGATAACTAAAATTTGTAGTTGTTACAGTAGAGTGATTTCTAACAAGTTTGAATAAAACTTAAAGTTTACAGAAATGAGAAACTTCTAAATTATGTTTTTAAGATCCTCATGTTTACTTTTTTTTACTATTATTTTGCTAAAAAAATTATTTCTATTCATTTTATTGAAGAAAAATATTTTTGTAATTTTTTAATTCAATTAAATAGAACAAATAGAAAAGCACTTTTTTAAATACTTTTTATAAACTAATTAATTATTAGTAAACATAAACCTCTTTTACATACTTAACACACTTTGCAGAAATAATTTCATGTTTTTGAAAATTATACTAAACACCACAAAAGTTATCTTTTCTATTTATACAAAGTGCAAATTTGCAGCTATCATCGAAATATTTGAAAACCTGTTTTTCTGTTAACTGAATATCCAAATTATTTTACTTTTTCTACTAATTTGTTGTAAAATGACAAAGTAGATAGATATGTGTTTGAAATATTTCTTTTATATGATGATCACCTTATGATGATCACAAACTTAACTTATGTTTTTATGATAGCTCCAAATGTGCACTTTGTAAAAACAGGAAAAAAAATTATTTATCAATATACAATTTAAGCGTTTGCTCACTTAATATGAAAACTGTCTTTTAAGTTTATTGTTTATTTATAAATTCTACTTTATCTCTCACTAATATTTGCATAATTTCAATCAATTGATAGAAGAGGTCTTCTGCATGCACAAGAAGTAAAAACTCTTCGACCAAAATTGCAATTAGTAGTTGCAGGAGATTTGTGAAAGTTAAAACTTGAAAGACAACAATAAAGAAGACAAATCAATTTAAATCACAGATTTTTCAACTTTTTACTCAAAACAAACAACATTTCAGGTTTAGTGATTTAGTGTGTTTTGAAAAACATTTGAGTAAAATTTCTATATTTTTTAAGAGATGTGAAAAAATTTCTTTTTTAGTTTACACAGAAGAATTTAACTCAAAGATTTTAAAAATAAATTTTTACTAAAAATTAATCCTTCTAATAAAATGACATTAAATAGAATATTGGAAATTTATATTTATAATCTAATAACATTTTTATAAAAAAATAAGTTTTAATTTTTTCAAAATTTTAATAGATTGCTTAAATGTAGAAACTAAAACTTTTAATCAAATATTATTATTAATAATTATGCGTAATTTTTGAAAAGTAATTTGTATATATAATGATTTTAAATAAGTTGTTTACAGTCTTTTTAATAAAACCTTTTTGTTCTTTTGACAAACAATAATTAACTCCAAAACTTTTACTAATTTTTATTCAAAACACTTTATCACCTTTGACTATCAATTAAGTGACCTTAAATTAGTAGAAATTATTGATAGATTTTCAACCGTAAACAGGACGATTTTCAAAATGACTTTTATCAGATACAAAAATAGAAACAACAGGTATCAGCTTTTTGCTCTATTTAAACAACCAATGAAGCTTAGTGTTTGTGGCTCAGTGTATTCAACAAATGTGAAAATAGTTTTTTGTAAATTTTGTTAAAAGAGTGAATACTTTTTTGATCAATTTTTTGTTGCTTACGAACCGAGTTTAAAAGCAAAAAAATTAAAAATCTTTATTATCAACTCCATCAGAAAATCAAAGTTCTAAGGTTCTTAAAACAAAACTCAACAAATAATTGAATCTGTTATTTTTAGCTCTACAAAAAAGTTGTTTGAAAAATAATGAAAAAAATAAATTAAAAAAATTAAAAAATTTAATATATAAACAAATAATTTTATAAAATTAGTAAGATTTGCTGATAATGAAATGTAATTACAATTTGTCATTGCTAAAGTTGAGTAATATTAGAAATATTTGAAATTATTAAAGAATAAAATTTCATAAAATAGTTTAATCTTTTTAACTATAAATCTAAATTTGTTACATTCTATTTCAAGTAATTTTTTTAGATTAATTAAATTTTAGCAAAAAATATTTTTAAAAACTTTCGATGCCAACAAATTTATGATTTACTGAAAAGCTAGTAGAGTGAGACTCGGCAATACTCCATAAAGACTCAATGTGTTGTTGTTAAAAATAAAAAAAGTTGGAAAGATTAGCCATTGAATAAAGTGAACAATAAACTTCTTTACAGAAATGAGATGTTGTTCAGAATACATGGTGACGAGTAGTCTTCTACATTAATATATATTTCTCAACTAGCTTCTCTATATTTAACTTTGTTTATCTTTATCTTTAATACTTTGACTCAAAGCACAGCCACCCTCTAATATATTATTATTATTATTTAATATTAATATTATTTAATAATCCACTTTAATCTTTTTTTTTGCTTTTTGAAAAGATGTGATTTGAAAGCAAAATTTTGCTAAAAATTAATCGATCTTAAAAATTGATATAAAATAGAATAACAAAAAATTATAAATAAAAAAATAGTTTTAAACTATAATACTATTTATAAAATTTGATTTATAGTTTTTTTTTAACTTTTAAAATATTACTTAACTGTAGCAACTAAAACTGTTAATTATACCTTATTATTAGTAATTATCTGCATTTTTAAATAAAAATTTTATATACTGAATAATTTTAGACAATTCTTTTTTGTTACAATTAATTAAATCTTTTTTGTTCTTATAACTAACAAATATTAACTCCAAAAATTTACAATTTATTTCTTCAAAACATTTTATCACCTTTGACTATCAGGTGCAGTTAATAGACGAGAAGTTTCTAGTATTTATTATTATCACACCCAATCTGCAAGCAGATAGAATGTAGTGGCATTATATACCTTCCATCTATTTCTTCAGTTTCTACAAAATTACTTAAAATAAGTAGAAAGTTGTTTTTACATCACAAACATTTTAATATCATTAATATTTAATTTTTCTTTGAGTTTATTTTTAAAAGGTATTTTTTAATTTACAGAATATCTAAAATATTAAATATTAAAAATAGAAGATTTGAAATTCTGATTTTCTATCACTAAATATTTAAAGCTTCTACTTTTTTTCTATCGAATTGTTGTTAATTGAAAAAGTAGATTAAAATTAAAATTATTTTTGTTTAGTAAATATTTAAATCTGAAATAATTTCCAAAGAGTTTTTGAAAATATAATTTCGCAAAAATAAAAATTTTGTTTTATTATGAAATTACAAAAATAAGTTTTTATAGAAAACAAATTTTTGAAAATAGTTAAAAAACTGCAGAAAAAAGTTGAAAATAAATTTCAGAAATTTCTGTTTTCATAAAATGTATTCTTTTTTTGCAAATTATTTTATATTTGATTATTTTTCTGAAAGACCTGAAAATCTAAAAGCTAGAAAATTTATAAAGATTTAA
This sequence comes from Pegea sp. RAD2-039, assembly GCA_034620365.1. Taxonomy (NCBI): domain Eukaryota; kingdom Metazoa; phylum Chordata; class Thaliacea; order Salpida; family Salpidae; genus Pegea; species Pegea sp. RAD2-039. The sequence goes on from JAQGEQ010000172.1 coordinate 18,503, forward strand.
AGTATGAGCATCACATAAATTAT
>JAQGEQ010000252.1:0-41732 GCA_034620365.1 Pegea sp. RAD2-039
AAATAATTAAGATTGTAGGTGAATACTTCATTGCTTACAATCTTTAATATTATTTAAGCAGTTTTTCGCCACTGAAACTTCGTCGACATAAATCATAACTTCAAATAAAAAAAATTGTCTTTTGACAGAATTCCTTCAACTAAACGTTTTAGAAATTTGTAAGATTATTTGCTAATATTTTAGTTGTGAATATTTTTCAATATTTGAAAAAAATATTTTAAAGCAAAATTATACTTACAAAAAAATTTATCTCATAAAATAAAAATGTTCATTTTTGCTATTTGAAAGATAAAAAACTTGTCGCTAAACCTTAATTTATGAATTAAGCTCCAACAATACCAAAACAATTGGATTAAATCAACCAATCAAAATCCAATTAGCTTTAATTTGAAGTTTGAATTCAATTTTTGCTTTTAATAAAACTTTTATCCATTTGATTTGCTGTAAAAGGATTTTTAAATAATTAAAAAATTATTGGTTTAAAAAATTATTTCCTAATAAGAAGTTGTTTTGTGAATCCAGCCAAAGCCAAAACTGTAATTAAAGCAAGTAAACACCAAGCAGATAAATTGTTCAGTTCTAATTAGTCAGATCAAGTACAGTGGGTCTTAAACAGCTTCTAAGATCTTATATCAGCACAAGATATAAGCAATTAGATTAAGAGATAGTTTTAACCATTTCCTTTTGACATTAAAATCACAAAAAAGAAAAATTATATTTACTAAATGTTTAATGAATTTACTAATTTATATTAAGTTTTAATAAGCCTTCATATTCCTCGTTAGTATAGTGGTGAGTATCCCCGCCTGTCACGCGGGAGACCGGGGTTCGATTCCCCGACGGGGAGGTATTTTATTAATTTTTTAAATACAAATATTCATAATTAGTTTATAATTATTAATTTATAATTTGTTATTTGATTTATTAAATTTAGTTTTTCGGCTAAAATCCATTTATTGATAAATTTAAAGCTAAAATAAATGTTATGTCCAAACGAATTGAAAGAAACAAATTATTCAAACACAATTTTCTAGTACTCCAAAATTTTGAGATTAAATAATAAACGAAAAAAGTTTTAAATTTCAGTTTAATGTTGATTCAAATATAAGTCAAATTTTGGGTTTTGATCTTCAACCTCAAATAAATTTGTCATCCAATTGCTGAGACCTTTGATTGAGTTTGATCGAAAATCAGAAACGTAAGCAACAAAATTTGATTGAATAAATATTAGAAGCAAAATTGATTCTTTTAAAAATGAAAATTCGCTGCGAGCAGGATTTGAACCTACGCGGGGAGACCCCATTGGATTTCAAGTCCAACGCCTTAACCACTCGGCCATCGCAGCTGATGATATCTTCAAATATTAATTAGAAAATCGATAATCCAGATTAATTTTTAATCAACAATTTTTAAGTTCGGTTTTTGATGTCAAAGTCCTCGTTAGCATATGAGTGAGTCCTGTCTCTCCTGAGACCTGTCACACAGGAGACGGTGGTTCGATTCCACGACAAGGAGAATTGTTTAAGTTCTTAGTAATTACTTTGTTTGTAAAACTTCTTAACTAATTTTAATTAACCCAACTCAGGATGGCCGAGTGGTCTAAGGCGCCAGACTCAAGCGTTAGCTTCACTGATATACAGTGGTGAGTCTTCTGGTCCTCGTATGAGGGCGTGGGTTCGAATCCCACTTCTGACACAACCTTTAATTTTGTTTTTATTGTTAATTTCAATATTTTTAACCAACTTAAGTAAAATAATAAAAAATGTTAATTGTTTTGATAAACAAAACTTGATGTTTATTATGAAGATATTATAAATCAAACTTATTTCTTTTATTCGAATTCTTTAAATGAAAACAAAACATTTTTTACATTTAAACAAATTATTTACAAATTTCAAAGTTTCATCGCTCAAAGTTATGTAGTATTTTAATAATGGTTTTGTTTATAAACTTGATAAAAACAATGATCAAATATTTCAATGAACAATACATTTTAAAAATTCTTTTTAAGTTGTTAACTTTTTATTATATCTTTATGAGCATAGAGTTGATAACGAAGTATGGATCTTTAGAAGTAAAGCTTTATGATAAGGTAGACAAAGTTGACTGATTTTTCAAAGATTTTGAAAACATAGTTGTGCCATTTAAAATCAGATAATAGGGTAATGCCAAAGTCTAGAACCGATAATAATTTTCGAGTAATAAATTCATTAATAAAAAAGTAGTTTAAGGAGTTTGCAGTTACCTAAATGACAAAAGTTTAAGGTTTTTAGGCTGAATTCTGAGCTGCCAGTTGATATACCAGTTTTCTACAGTGTGTAGTGTATTTTAAGATTTTGAAGGATTGCAAGATAATAGCTTCATATCTTTTGTATAAACAAACACAATGACATCATCTACTGCTACTAGTTTTCTGATGAGGTATTCAATGAAAATTAAATATTCGAAACATTTCATTAAAAAGTTTCTACAATATAAAGATTATATTTTTAAAATCGAAACCCACAAACATTAGCACTAATTGTCATCATAAACCCTATGGTGGATGTCTATATTTGAAAGGTGTTTCACCTAACTGCCTTTCAAAATCAACATTTTGAAGTTGAACAAGTTTCAACATCTTATACCAAATAATTAAGATTGTAGATGAATAGTTCATTGCTTACAATCTTTAATATTATTTTAGGAGTTTTTCGCCACTGAAACTTCGTCGACATAAATCATAATTTTTACCAAAAAATTGTAGTTTTGACAGAATTCCTTCTATTACAAGTTTGGGAAATTTGTAAGATTATTTTTGCTGATATTTTATTTGTGATCATTCTTTAATATTTATAAAAAAATATTTTAAACAAAAGATTATACTTACAAGAATATTTATCTCTTAAAATAAAAAATGTTCATTTTTGATATTCAAAATATAAAAACTTGTCCCTAAGCTTTATTTGTGCTAAGCTCCAATAATATCAAAACGATTGGATTAAATCAACCAATCAAAATCCAATTAGCTTTAATTTGAAATTTGAATTCAGTTTTTGCATTTTAATAAAACTTTTATCCATTTGAATTGCTGTAAAAGGATTTTTAAGTAATTAAAAAATTATTGGTTTATAAAATTGTTTATAAATAATAAGTTGGTTTATGAGTCCATCCAAAGCCAAAACTGCAACTAAAGCAAGTAAACACGAAGCAGACAAATTGTTCAGTTCTAGTTAGTCATAGCAAGTACAGGGGGTCTTAAACAGTTTCTAATATCTTATATCAGCACAAGATATAAGCAATTAGATTAAGAGATAGTTTTAACCATTTCCTTTTGGCATTAAAATCACAAAAAGATAAATTGTATTTACTAAATGTTTAATAAATTTTATGATTTAAATTAAGTTTTAATATGCCTTCATATTCCTCGTTAGTATAGTGGTGAGTATCCCCGCCTGAAACGTGGGAGACCGGGGTTCGATTAACCGACGGGGAGGTCTGTTTATGTTTGTCTAGAATGATTTGTAAATAACCGATTATGTATTTGGCTTTAATTCTTTATTACTTTTTCTATAAATTATCAAAGTTGTCACAAGTTCTTTTACTTCAGTCATTACTTCGTCTACGGATGCAACTATGAACCCATTCTTTTATCAAAATCAAAAGATAAAGATTTAGCAAGTTCATTGCGCTCATAGTAAGATATAGAAGCTGAAGTCATGTCTATTAAGGGATGATTATGTTTTGAAATCAGAGTATTTAAAAAATCTGAAAATGTTTAGGGATACATTACGTGTTCAAGGAGCTTAGAGTTTGTTCATGATGCTAAGAGTATTTTCAAGGTCTTTCAAAAAGATCACTATACAAGAAATAAACATTTAGATGTATCTATTTCTTAACATTTCATTTTGATAATAACATTTAATAAAAACGAAAACTTTAAATTTAAAACTATTTAAATTGAGTTGCTAAATTATTTGAGTTATGAATCAAGTATTTCGTAGTAATTGTTAGTACAATGGTGAGAAGCTTGTCACGTGGGAGACCGGAGTTCGATTCTCTGACGACGAGGTGTTTTCAAATCAGTTTATTCATCTAATTTGATTTTCAAAAATTCTTTTTAGTCATTTTCAGTCTTTAGTTTTTGCAAAAAATATAAAAAAACATTATAATAAAAATAAAAATAAAAAAAAACTTTTTAATGAATCATTATGAATCAAATAACTTATAACATATTATAATAAGATAAAAATTATTCTGATTAAAATCAATTGAGCAAGTTTAGAGGGCTTAGAACATGTCTAGTGGGATCATCGCAAATTTTAAGGGCTGAATGTATTTTAATGAGTTTAGAGGATATTCAGATAACTCAGAATATATTCAAGGATATCAGAGCAACATTATCTATTTCAAATCATATTTGGATGCGTCAGAACATCTTCAAGCGGCTTGTTGTAGATCTTTTAAAATTTGATCATGTTTGGTGGGTCAGAGTAGTTTCATAAAGCCCAAGACACATCCATTAAATTAGTTTATTTTTCAACAAATTCTTATTTAATTTAACAAATACAAAAAAAATATTTTTAAGTTACGAAACATATGTCTATAATCCTCGTTAGTATAGTGGTGAGTATCCCCGCCTGTCACGCGGGAGACCGGGTTCGATTCCCCGACGGGGAGGTGTTTTTTTAATTTTTTAAAAACAAATATTCATAAGTGGTTTAAGAGGATCTCTCGTAACACTCATTTAAATAGTTTATAAATAGATATAATTATATATTATATATATATATATAATATATAATAAAAATATATATATAAATGTTATGTCCAAACAAATTGAAAGAAACAAATTATTCAAACACAATTTTCTAGTACTGCAAAATTTTGACATTAAATAATAAACGAAAAAAGTTTTAAATTTCAGTTTGATGTTGATTCAAATATAAATCAAATTTTGGGTTTTGATCTTCAGCCTCAGTTGATGTAACTTGAGGGAAGGACTAATAGAAAAGAAAAATTCCAATTTCAAGTCAATTAAAATTCTGGGAAATTTTAAAAATAAGAATTAAGTTGTTTTTAATCCGTCAAATTTCCAAAGTATCTAAATTGATGAAGCTGAGACGATGTTTATAACTATCATATTTAATATCAAGTTTCTTGCATACTAATCTCGTAAATGTGGCCTGAATAAACTCGAGTTTTTTGATGTCACCAACTTGATTTGTCATTCATGCACTGAATTTATATTCAAGTGTTGGACGTACGTACAAATTGAAGAGATTGATAAAATAGTATTGATTGTTAAAATTAAAGTTTTTATTATAAAGTAGACAAAGTTGACTGATTTTGGAAAGATTTTAGAAACATAGTTGTGCGATTTAAAGTCAGAAGATAAGGTAATGCCAAAGTCCAAGGCCGATGATATTCGTGAACTAATAAATCCATTAATGGAATTTTAGTTTAAGAAATCTGCAACCAGAAACCAATTTCTACAAAATAACAATATTGCTTTTTGAAATTGAATACGAGTTTTTATAATAAGGAAGACAAAGTTGACTGATTTTGCAAAGATTTTAGAAGCATAATTTAGCCATTTGAAATCAGATAATAGGGCAATGTCAAAGTCTAGAACCGATAATAATTTTCGAGTAATAAAATCATTAATAAAAAAGTGGTTTAAGGAATTTGCAGTTACCTAAATGACAAAAGTTTAAAGTTCAAGGTTTTGTGGGCTGAATTCTGAGCTGCCAGTTGTTAGATCAGTTTTCCACAGTGTGTAGTGTAGTTTAAGATTTTGAATAATTGCAAGATAATATCTTTTGTAAACAAACACAATGACATCATCTACTGCTACTAGTCTTCTGATGAGGTATTCAATGAAAATTAAATATTCGAAACATTTCATTAAAACGTTTCTACAATATAAAGATTATATTTTAAAAATTGAAACCCACAAACATTAGCACTAATTGTCATAATAAAGTATCTGGTTGATGTCTATAATTGAATGGTGTTTCAACTAACTGCCTTTCAAAATCAACATTTTGAAGTTGAACAAGTTTCAACATTTTATACCAAATAATTAAGATTGTAGATGAATAGTTCATTGCTTACAATCTTTAATATTATTTTAGGAGTTTTTCGCCACCGAAACGTCGTCGACATAAATCATAATTTTTACCAAAAAATTGTAGTTTTGACAGAATTCGTTCTAATACAAGTTTGGGAAATTTGTAAAATCATTTGCTAATTATTTAGTTGTGATTATTCTTTAATATTTATAAAAAGATATTTTAAACAAAAGATTATAGATACAAAAATATTTATCTCTTAAAATAAAAAATGTTCATTTTTGATATTTAAAAATATAAAAAACTTGTCGCTATGCTTTATTTGTGTTAAGCTCCAATAATACCAAAACAATTGGATTAAATCAACCAATCAAAATCCAATTAGCTTTAATTTGAAGTTTAAATTCAGTTTTTGCTTTTTAACAAAACTTTTATCCATTTGAATTGCTGTAAAAGGATTTTTAAGTAATTAAAAAATTATTGGTTTATAAAATTATTTCCTAATAAGAAGTTGTTTTGTGAGTCCAGCCAAAGCCGAAACTGTAATTAAAACAAGTAAACACGAAGCAGATAAATTGTTCAGTTCTAGTTAGTCAGAGCAAACACAGGGGGTCTTAAACAGCTTCTAAGATCTTATATCTGCACAAGATATAAGCAATTAGATTAAGAGATAGTTTTAACCATTTCCTTTTGACATTAATATCACAAAAAAGAAAAATTATATTTACTAATTGTTTAATAAATTTTATGATTTAAATTAAGTTTTAATAAGCCTTTTATATTCCTCGTTAGTATAGTGGTGAGTATCCCCGCCTGACACGCGGGTGACCGGGGTTCGATTTACCGACGGGGAGGTCTGTTTTTGATTGTCTACAATGATTTGTAAATAACTGATTTTGTATTTGGCTTCAATTCTTTATTACTTTTTCTATAAATTATCAAAATTGTCACAAGTTTTTTTACTTCAGTCATCACTTCGTCTACGGATGCAACTATGAACCCATTTTCTTATCAAAATCAAAAGATAAAGATTTAGCAAGTTCATTGCGCTCATAGTAAGATATAGAAGCTGAAGTCATGTCTATTAAGGTTTGATTATGTTTTGCAATCAGAGTATTTTAAAAAATCTGAAAATGTTTAGGTTTGAATTGCGTCTTCAAGGAGCTTAGAGTTTGTTCATGATGCTAAGAGTATTTTCAAGGTCTTTCAAAACGATCACTATACAAGAAATAAACATTTATATGTATCTATTTCTTAACATTTCATTTTGATAATAACATTTAATAAAAACGAAAACTTTAAACTTAAAATTATTTAAATTGAGTTTCTAAATTATTTGAGTTATGAATCAAGTATTTCGTGGTAATTGTTAGTACAATGGTGAAAAGCTTGTCACGTGGGAGACCGGAGTTCGATTCCCCGACGACGAGGTGTTTTCAAATCAGTTTATTCATCTAATTTGATTTTCAAAAATTCTTTTTAGTCATTTTCAGTCTTTATCTTTTGCAATATATAAAAAACAAACTGTTTATGAGTAATTATGAATCAAATAACTTATAACATATTATAATAAGATAAAAATTATTCTGATTAGAATAAAATGAGCAAGTTTAGAGGGCTTAGAACATGTCTAGTAGGATCATCGCAAAGTTTAAGGGCTGAATACATTTTAATGAGTTTAGAGGATATTCAGATAACTCAGATTTTATTCAAAGATATCAGAGCAACATTATCTATTTCAAATCATATTCGGATGCGTCAGAACATCTTCAAGCGGCTTGTTGTAGATCTTTTAAAATTTGATCATGTTTGGTAGGTTGGAGTAGTTTCAAAAAGCCCAAGACACATTCATTAAATTAGTTTAATTTCAAAAAATTCTCTATTAAATAAAAATAAATTAAAATAAAATTAATAAAAATATTATTTTTATTAAATTTCCAGATACAAAAAATAATATTATTCAATTACGAAACATATGTCTATAATCCTCGTTAGTATAGTGGTGAGTATCCCCGCCTGTCACGCGGGAGACCGGGGTTCGATTCCCCGACGGGGAGGTGTTTTGTTAATTATTTAAATACAAACATTCATAATTAGTTTACAATTATTAATCTATAATTTGGTATTTGATTTATTAAATTTAGTTTTTCGGCTACAACCCATGTATTGATAAATTTAAAACTAAAATAAATGTTATGTCCAAACAAATTGAAAGAAACAAATTATTCAAACACAATTTTCTAGTACTCCAAAATTTTGAGATTAAATAATAAACGAAAAAAGTTTTAAATTTCAGTTTCATGTTGATTCAAATATAAGTCAAATCTTGGGTTTTGATCTTCAACCTCAAATAAATTTGTGATCCAATTGATGGAATCTTTGATTAGTTGATCAAAAAGCAGAAAAGTAAATAACAAAATTTGATTGAATAAATATTAGAAGCAAAATTGCTACTTTTATAAATGAAAATTCGCTATGAGCAGGATTTGAACCTACGCGGGGAGACCCCATTGGATTTCAAGTCCAACGCCTTAACCACTCGGCCATCGCAGCTGATGATATCTTCAAATATTAATTAGAAGATCGATAATCCAGATTAAATTTTGATCAACAATTTTTAAGTTTAGTTTTTGATGTCAAAGTCCTCGTTAGCAAATGAGTGAATACTGTCTATCCTGAGACCTGTCACACAGGAGACTGGGGTTCCATTCCACGACAGGTTGAATTGTTTAAGTTCTTAGTGATTACTTTGTTTGTAAAACTTCTTAATTAACTTCAATTAACACAAGTCAGGATGGCCGAGTGGTCTAAGGCGCCAGACTCAAGCGTTAGCTTCACTGATATACAGTGATGAGTGTTCTGGTCCTCATATGAGGGCGTGGGTTCGAATCCCACTTCTGACACAACCTTTAATTTTGTTTTTATGGTTAATTTCAATATTTTTAACCAACTTAATTAAAATAATAAAAAACTGATAATTGTTTTGATAAACAAAACTTGATGTTTATTATGAAGATTTTATAAATCTAACTTATTTCTTTTATTCGATTTCTTTCAATGAAAACAAAACATCTTTTACATTAAAACAAACTCTTCACAAATTTCATATTTTTTCCCTAAAAGTTATATATTATTTTAATTTTGGGTTTGTTTATAAACTTGTTAAAAACAAAGTTCAAATATTTCAATCAACAATACATTTTAATAATTCTCCTTAAATTGTTAACTTTTTGTTATAATTTTATGAGCTAAGAATTGATAAAGAAGTATGGATCTTTAGAATTAAAGGTTTTATGATAAGGTAGACAAAGTTGACTGATTTTGCAAAGATTTTAGAAACATAGTTGTGTCATTTAAAGTCAGAAGATAGGGTATGCCAAGGTTCAAGGTCGATGATATTTGTGAAATAATAAATCCATTGATGGAATTTTAGTTTAAGAAATCTGCAGCCGAAAACCAATTTTTACAAAACAACAATTTTTGAGGAACTTTACTTTTTAAAATCGAAACCCACAAATATTAGCGCTAATGGTCATGATAAAGTATCTGGTTGATGTCGATAATTGAAAGGTGTTTCACCTTATCGCTTCTCGACATTAACATTTTGAAGTTGAACAAGTTTCAACATCTTATATTAAATATATAAATTGAAGTCGAATAGTACGTTGCTTACAATTTAGCAATGTGATGACGTCATTCGTCGCTAAGCACAATTACAAAATAAAATTTTTTTAGTTCAGTTCTACTGTCACAAGTCGTCAACGAAAGAAGGGTGGTTACTAATTAGAATAAAATTACATCTTCTTAGAATTAACTATCGTAAAATAATTTATGAAAAAGCGATAAGCTGCAAGTATAAAGGAGATACAAAACAGAGTAAGCCAGCTATAAACAAATTCAGGGGACTCAGATCATGTTCAGGAAGCTCAAAGCATATTCGTGGGTCGCAGTGCATTTCTATTTATTATTATACAACCCATTTATTGATAAATTATAAGCTAAAATAAATGTTATGTCCAAACAAATTGAAAGAAACAAATTATTCAAACACAGTTTTCTAGTACTCCAAAATTTTGAGATTAAATAATAAACGAAAAAATTTAAATTTCAGTTTGATGTTGATTCAAATATAAGTCAAATTTTGGGTTTTGATCTTCAGCCTCAGTTGAAACCTTTGATTAAATTAAACCTCAATTAAATTTGTGAAACCTTTGATTGAGTTTGATCAAAAAGCAGAAAAGTAAACAACAAAATTTGATTGAATAAATATTAGAAGCAAAATTGATACTTTTAAAAATGAATATTCGCTGCGAGCAGGATTTGAACCTACGCGGGGAGACCCCATTGGATTTCAAGTCCAACGCCTTAATCACTCGGCCATCGCAGCTGATGATATCTTCAAATATTAATTAGAAAATCGATAATCCAGATTAATTTTTAATCAACAATTATTAAGTTCAGTTTTTGATGTCAAAGTCTTCGTTAGCATATGAGTGAGTCCTGTCTATCCTGAGACCTGTCACACAAGAAACCGGGGCTCGATTCCACGACGGGGAGAATTGTTTATATATTTAGTGAGTACTTTGTTTGTAATACTTCTTAACTAATTTTAAATAACACAAGTCAGGATGGCCAAGTGGTCTAAGGCGCCAGACTCAAGCGTTAGCTTCACTGTTGTACAGTGGTGAGTGTTCTGGTCCTCGTATGAGGGCGTGGGTTCCAATCCCACTTCTGACACAACCTTTATTTTTGTTTTTTATGGTTAATTTCAATATTTTCAACCAACTTAATTAAAATAACAAAGTAATGATAATTGTTTTGATAAACAAAACTTGATGTTTATTATGAATATTTATAAATCTAACTTATTTCTTTTATTCGAATTCTTTAAATGAAAACAAAACATCTTTTACATTAAAACAAACTCTTCAGAATTTTCAAAGTTTCATCGCTCAAAATTATCTATTATTTTAATATTGGTTTTGTTTATAAACTTGATAAAAACAATGATCAAATATTTCAATCAACAATACCTTTTAATATTTCATCTTAAATTAATACCTTTTTGTTATATCAATATGAGCGTATAATCAAATTTAAACAACAGTTTTATAATAAAAAAACGCACTCCAAAAAAGTATTTATTTTTTTATTTATTACAATAAATGCAAAGGAGGGTGCTTGAAGAGAGCACCTCTCGCTAACACACATTCTCACAAATGGTATTTATTAAGTAAAAAATATAGAAAGTAGTAGACGTAACAGTTGCTATTTCAGTAGTCCTCAAAGCATATAACAAAGAACAATTACTGAGAGCAATAATAATATCAAAAGGGGAAAAATTAACATTTTTGAAATGGTATTGTGGGCAAGCTTAAAACGGTTCAACTTCTGCTTGAACAACTTGAGCGATTCTGAAATGACAATGTCTGATGGCAGCTGGTTCCATGTACTAATTGTGCATCATGATAATATGTTTTCTGTGATGAAAGTATCAGGTGATATGCGCTAAATAAGTTGTAATGTTTATCATTGGAGCTTATATAACTTGAGAGACGGACTAATGGAAAAGAAATCGTTAAACTGAGGTTCAATTAAATTGTGGATAATTTTAAAAATAAGATTTAAATTGTATTTAAACCATCAAATTTCCAAAGCATATAAAATGGTTAAGCTGAGATGATGTTTACAACTATCATATTTAATATTAAGTTCCTTGCATATCAATCTCATAAATGTGGCCTAAATAGACTCGTGTTTTTTGATGTCATCAACTTGATATGTCATCCTTGCACTGAATTTATATTCAAGAGTTGGACGTACATACAATTTGAAGAGATTGATAAAGAAGTATGGATCTTTAGAGTTAAAGGTTTTTATGAAAGAATAGAAAAAGTTGACTGATTTTTCAAAGAATTTAGAAACATAGTTGTGCGAAATAATAATTCCATTAATGTAATTTTAGTTCAAGAAATCTGCAGCCGAAAACCAATTTCTACAAAACAACAAATTTTGAGGAAGTTTGCTTTTTGAAATCAAAACCCACAAACATTAGCGCTAATGGTCATTATAAAGTATCTGGTTGATGTCGATAATTGAAAGGTGTTTCACCTTATCGCTTCTCGACATTAACATTTTGAAGTTGAACAAGTTTCAACATCTTGTACCAAATAATTAAGATTGCAGGCGAATAGTTCATTGCTTACAATCTTTAATATTATTTTAGGAGTTTTTCGCCACCGAAACGTCGTCGACATAAATCGTGATTTTTACCAAAAAATTGTTGTTTTGACAGAATTCCTTCTATTACAAGTTTTGGAAATTTGTAAGATTATTTTTGTTGATATTTTATTTGTGATTATTCTTTAATATTTAAATAAAAAAATTCTAAAGCAAAATTATACTTACAAAAAAATTTATCTCTTAAGATAAAAAATGTTCATTTTTGCTATTTAAAAGATAAAAAATTTGTCGCTATGCTTGATTTATGAATTAAGCTCCAATAATACCAAAACAATTGGATTAAATCAACCAATTAAAATCCAATTAGCTCTAATTTGAAGTTTAAATTCAGTTTTTGCTTTTTAATAAAACTTTTATCCATTTTAATTGCTGTAAGAAGATTTTTAAATAATTAAAAAATTATTGGTTTATAAAATTATTTATAAATAAAAAGTTGGTTTATGAGTCCAGCCAAAGCCGAAACTGTAATTAAAACAAGTAAACACGAAGCAGATAAAATGTTCAGTTCTAATTAGTCAGATCAATTACAGGGGGTCTTAAACAGTTTCTAAGATCTTATATCAGCACAAGATATAAGCAATTAGATTAAGAGATAGTTTTAACCATTTCCTTTTGACATTAACATCACAAAAAAGTAAAATCGTATTTACTAAATGTTACTAATCTATATTAAGTTATAATTATCCTTTCATATTCCTCGTTAGTCTAGTGGTGAGTATCCCCGCCTGTCACGCGGGAGACCGGGGTTCGATTCCCCGACAGGGAGGTGTTTTGTTAATTTTTTAAATACAAATATTCATAAGTAGTTTACAATTATTAATTTATAATTTGGTATTTTATTTATTAAATTTAGTTTTTCGGCTACAACCCATTTATTGATAAATTTAAACCTGAAATAAATGTTATGTCCAAACAAATTGAAAGAAACAAATTATTCAAACACAATTTTCTAGTACTCCAAAATTTTGAGATTAAATAATAAACGAAAAAAGTTTTAAATTTCAGTTTGATGTTGATTCAAATATAAGTCAAATTTTGGGTTTTGATCTTCAACCTCAAATAAATTTGTGATCCAATTGATGAAACCTTTGATTGAGTTTGATCAAAAAGCAGAAATCTAAACAACAAAATTTAATTGAATAAATATTAGAAGCAAAATTGATTCTTTTAAAAATGAAAATTCGCTGCGAGCAGGATTTGAACCTACGCGGGGAGACCCCATTGGATTTCAAGTCCAACGCCTTAACCACTCGGCCATCGCAGCTGATGATATCTTCAAATATTAATTAGAAAATCGATAATCCAGATTAATTTTTAATCAACAATTTTTAAGTTTAGTTTTTGATGTCAAAGTCCTCGTTAGCATATGAGTGAGTCCTGTCTATCCTGAGACCTGTCACATAGGAGACCGGGGCTCGCTTACACGACGGGGAGAATTGTTTAAGATCTTAGTGATTACTTTGTTTTTAAAATTTTTTAACTAATTTTAATAAACACAAGTCAGGATGGCCGAGTGGTCTAAGGCGCCAGACTCAAGCGTTAGCTTCACTGTTGTACAGTGGTGAGTGTTCTGGTCCTCGTATGAGGGCGTGGGTTCGAATCCCACTTCTGACACAACCTTTAATTTTGTTTTATTGTTAACTTCATTATTTTTAACCAACTTAAGTAAAATAATAAAAAATGATAATTGTTTTGATAAACAAAACTTGATGTTTATTATGAGGATATTATAAATCTAACTTATTTCTTTTATTCGATTTCTTTCAATGAAAACAAAACATCTTTTACATTAAAACAAATTCTTCACAAATTTCATTTTTTTCCCTAAAAGTTATATATTATTTTAATTTTGGTTTTGTTTATAAACTTGATAAAAACAAAGTTCAAATATTTCAATCAACAATACATTTTAACATTTCTTCTTAAGTTGTTATCTTTTTATTATATCTTTATGAGCATAGAATTGATAAAGAAGTATGGATCTTTAGAATTAAAGGTTTTATGATAAGGTAGACAAAGTTGACTGATTTTTCAAAGATTTTGGAAACATAGTTGTGCCATTTAATGTCAGATATTAGGGTAATTCCAAGGTTCAAGGCCGATGATATTCGTGAAATAATAAATCCATTAATGGAATTTTAGTTTAAAAAATCTGCAGCCGAAAACCAATTTCTACAAAACAACAATGTTTGAGGAACTTTGCTTTTTAAAATCGAAACCCACAAACGTTAGCACTAATGGTCATCATAAAGTATCTGGTTGATGTCGATAATTGAAAGCTGTTTCACTTTATCGCTTCTCGACATTAACATTTTGAAGTTGAACAAGTTTCAACATCTTATATCAAATAATTAAAATTCAAGGCGAATAGTACATTGCTTACAATTTAGCAATGTAATGACGTCATTGGCAGCTAAGCACAATTACAAAATAAAATTTTTTTAGTTCAGTTCTAGTGTCACAAGTCGTCAACGATAGAAGGGTGGTTACTAATTAGAATAAAATTACATCTTTTCAGAATTAATTATCGAAAAATAAATTATGAAAAAGCGATAAGCTGCAAGTATAAACGAGATACAAAAGAGAGTAAGCTAGCAAGAAACAAATTCAGGGGACTCAGATCATGTTCAGGAAGCTCAAAGCATATTCATGGGTCTCAGTGCATTTCCATTAATTGATAAATTTAAACCTAAAATAAATGTTAAGTCCAAACAAATTGAAAGAAACAAATTATTCAAACACAGTTTTCTAGTACTCCAAAATTTTGAGATTAAATAATAAACGAAAAAATTTTAAATTTCAGTTTGATGTTGATTCAAATATAAGTCAAATTTTGGGTGTTGATCTTCAACCTCAAATAAATTTGTGATCCAATTGATGAAACCTTTGATTGAGTTTGATCAAAAAGCAGAAATGTAAACAACAAAATTTGATTGAATAAATATTAGAAGCAAAATTGATTCTTTTAAAAATGAAAATTCGCTGCGAGCAGGATTTGAACCTACGCGGGGAGACCCCATTGGATTTCAAGTCCAACGCCTTAACCACTCGGCCATCGCAGCTGATGATATCTTCAAATATTAATTAGAAGATCGATAATCCAGATTAATTTTTAATCAAGAATTTTTAAGTCTTTTTTATGATGTCAAAGTCCTCATTAGCATATGAGTGAGTCCTGTCTATCCTGAGACCTGTCACACAAAAGAATAGGGCTCGATTCCACGACAGGGAGAATTGTTTAAGTTCTTAGTGATTACTTTGTTTGTAAAAGTTCTTAACTAATTTAAATTAACACAAGTCAGGATGGCCGAGTGGTCTAAGGCGCCAGACTCAAGCGTTAGCTTCACTGATATACAGTGGTGAGTGTTCTGGTCCTCGTATGAGGGCGTGGGTTCGAATCCCACTTCTGACACAACCTTTAATTTTGTTTTTTATGGTTAATTTCAATATTTTCAACCAACTTAATTAAAATAACAAAGTAATGATAATTGTTTTGATAAACAAAACTTGATGTTTACTATGAATATTTATAAATCTAACTTATTTCTTTTATTCGAATTCATTGAAAGAAAACAAAGCATCTATTACATTAAAACAAGTTCTTCACAAATTTCAAAGTTTTATCGCTCAAAATTATCTATCATTTTAATATTGGTTTGTTTATAAACTTGATAAAAATAAACTTGAAATATTTTAATCAACAATACATTTTAATATTTCTTCTTAAATTAATAACTTTTTGTTATATCAATATGAGCTTAAAATCAAATATAAACAACAGTTTTATTATAAAAAAATGCACTCCGAAAAACTGTTTATTTTTTTATTTATTACAATAAATGCAAAGGAGGGTGCTTGAAGAGAGCACCTCTCGCTAACACACATTCTCACAAATGATACCTTGTAAGTTAGAAATATAGAAAGTAGTAGATGTAACACATGCCTTTCCAGTAGTCCTCAAAGCATATAACAATTAACAACTACATAGAGTAATAATAATATCAAAAGGAGAGAAATTTACAGTTTAGAAATGACAATGTGGGCAAGATTAAAACGGTTCAACTTCTGCTTGAACAACTTGAGCGATTCTGATATGACAATGTCTGATGGCAGCCGGTTCCAAGTACCAATTGAGCGACATGATAATATACTTTCTCTGATTAACATACAAGGTGATATGAACTTATTAAGATGTAATGTTTGTCGTCTGAATTGATGTAACTTGAGGGAAGGACTAATGGAAAAGAAATCATTAGACTGAGGTTTAATTAATTTGGGGATAATTTTAAAAATAAGAATTAAGTTGTTTTTAATCCGTCAAATTTCCAAAGTATCTAAATTGATGAAGCTGAGACGATGTTTATAACTATCATATTTAATATTAAGTTTCTTGCAAACTAATCTCGTAAATGTGGCCTGAATAGACTCGAGTTTTTTGATGTCACCAACTTAATATGACTTCCTTGCACTGAATTTTTATTCAAGAGTTGAACGTTCGTATAATTTGAAGAGATTGATAACAAAGTATTGATTGTTAAAATTAAAGTTTTTATTATAAAGTAGACAAAGTTGACTGATTTTGCAAAGATTTTGGAAACATAGTTGTGCGATTTAAAGTCAGAAGATAAGGTAATGCCAAGGTCCAAGGCCGATGATATTCGTGAAATAATAAATCCATTAATGGAATTTTAGTTTAAGAAATCTGCAACCAGAAACCAATTTCTACAAAATAACAATATTGCTTTTTGAAATTGAATACGAGTTTTTATAATAAGGAAGACAAAGTTGACTGATTTTGCAAAGATTTTAGAAGCATAATTTAGCCATTTGAAATTAGATAATAGGGTAATGCCAAAGTCTAGAACCGATAATACTTTTCGAGTAATAAATTCATTAATAAAAAAGTAGTTTAAGGAGTTTGCAGTTACCTAAATGACAAAACTTTTAAGTTCAAGGTTTTGTGGGCTGAATTCTGAGCTGCCAGTTGTTAGATCAGTTTTCCACAGTGTGTAGTGTAGTTTAAGATTTTGAATGATTGCAAGATAATAGCTTTATATCTTTTGTATACACAAACACAATGACATCATCTACTGCTACTAGTCTTCTGATGAGGTCTTCAATGAAAATTAAATATTCAAAGCATTTCATTAAAAAGTTTCTACAATATAAAGATTATATTTTTGAAATCGAAACCCACAAACATTAGCACTAATTGTCATCATAAACCCTATGGTGGATGTCTATAATTTAAAGGTGTTTCACCTAACTGCCTTTCAAAATCAACATTTTGAAGTTGAACAAGTTTCAACATCTTATACCAAATAATTAAGATTGTAGATGAATAGTTCATTGCTTACAATCTTTAATATTATTTTAGGAGTTTTTCGCCACCGAAACGTCGTCGACATAAATCATAATTTTTACCAAAAAATTATAGTTTTGACAGAATTCCTTCTATTACAAGTTTTGGAAATTTGTAAGATTATTTTTGCTGATATTTTATTTGTGATCATTTTTTAATATTTAAATAAAAAAATATTTTAAACAAAAGATTATACTTACAAAAATATTTATCTCTTAAAATATAAAATGTTCATTTTTGATATTCAAAATATAAAAAACTTGTCCCTAAGCTTTATTTATGCTAAGCTCCAATAATATCAAAACGATTGGATTAAATCAACCAATCAAAATCCAATTAGCTTTAATTTGAAGTTTGAATTCAGTTTTTGCTTTTTAACAAAACTTTTATCCATTTGAATTGCTGTAAAAGGATTTTTAAGTAATTAAAAAATTATTGGTTTATAAAATTGTTTATAAATAATAAGTTGGTTTATGAGTCCAGCCAAAGCCAAAACTGTAACTAAAACAAGTAAACACGAGGCAGATAAATTGTTCAGTTCTAATTAGTCAGAGCAAGTACAAGGGGTCTTAAACAGTTTCTATGATCTTATATCAGCACAAGATAAAAGCAATTAGATTAAGATATAGTTTTAACCATTTCCTTTTGGTATTAATATCACAAACAAGAAAAAGTTGTATTTACTAAATGTTTAATGAATTTTATGATTTAAATTAAGTTTTAACAAGCCTTCATATTCCTCGTTAGTATAGTGGTGAGTATCCCCGCCTAACACGCGGGAGACCGAAGTTCGATTAACCGACGGGGAGGTCTGTTTATGTTTGTCTAGAATGATTTGTAAATAACTGATTATGTATTTGGCTTTAATTCTTTATTACTTTTTCTATGAATTATCAAGATTGTCACAAGTTCTTTTACTTCACTCATCACTTCGTCTACGGATGCAACTATGAACCACTTCTTTTATCAAAATCAAAAGATAAAGATTTAGCAAGTTCATTGCGCTCATAGTAAGATATAGAAGCTAAAGTCATGTCTATTAAGGGATGATTATGTTTTGAAATCAGAGTATTTTAAAAAATCTGAAAATGTTTAGGGATACATTGTGTGTTCAAGGAGCTTAGAGTTTGTTCATGATGCTAAGAGTATCTTCAAGGTCTTTCAAAAAGATCACTATACAAGAAATAAACATTTAGATGTATCTATTTTTTAACATTTCATTTTGATAATAACATTTAATAAAAACGGAAACTTTAAACTTAAAATTAATATTATTTATTTTTCAACAATTCGTATTAAATTACCAGATACAAAAAATAATATTATTCAATTACGAAACATATGTCTATAATCCTCGTTAGTATAGTGGTGAGTATCCCCGCCTGTCACGCGGGAGACCGGGGTTCGATTCCCCGACGGGGAGTTGATTTGTTAATTTTTTAAATACAAATATTCATAAGTAGTTTATAATTATTAATTTATAATTTGTTATTTGATTTATTAAATTTAGTTTTTCGGCTACAACCCATTTATTGATAAATTTAAAGCTAAAATAAATGTTATGTCCAAACAAATTGAAAGAAACAAATTATTCAAACACAATTTTCTAGTACTCCAAAATTTTGAGATTAAATAATAAACGAAAAAAGTTTTTAATTTCAGTTTGATGTTGATTCAAATATAAGTCAAATTTTGGGTTTTGATCTTCAACCTCAAATAAATTTGTGATCCAATTGATGAGACCTTTGATTGAGTTTGATCAAAAAGCAGAAATGTAAACAACAAAATTTGATTGAATAAATATTAGAAGCAAAATTGATTCTTTTAAAAATGAAAATTCGCTGCGAGCAGGATTTGAACCTACGCGGGGAGACCCCATTGGATTTCAAGTCCAACGCCTTAACCACTCGGCCATCGCAGCTGATGATATCTTCAAATGTTAATTAGAAAATCGATAATCCAGATTAATTTTTAATCAACAATTTTTAAGTTCAGTTTTTGATGTCAAAGTCCTCGTTAGCATATGAGTGAGTCCTGTCTATCCTGAGACCTGTCACACAAGAGACAGGGGCTCCATTCCTCGACGGGGAGAATTGTTTAAGTTCTTAGTGATTACTTTGTTTGTAAAACTTCTTAAGTAATTTCAATTAATACAAGTCAGGATGGCCAAGTGGTCTAAGGCGCCAGACTCAAGCGTTAGCTTCACTGATATACAGTGGTGAGTGTTCTGGTCCTCGTATGAGGGCGTGGGTTCGAATCCCACTTCTGACACAACCTTTAATTTTGTTTTTATTGTTAATTTCAATATTTTTAACCAACTTAATTAAAATAGTAAAAAAATGGTAATTGTTTTGATAAACAAAACTTGATGTTTATTATGAGGATATTATAAATCTAACTTATTTCTTTTATTCGAATTCTTTAAATGAAAACAAAACATCTTTTACATTAAAACAAACTCTTCACAAATTTCATTTTTTTCCCTAAAAGTTATTTATTATTTTAATTTTGGTTTTGTTTATAAACTTGATAAGAACAAAGTTTAAATATTTCATCAACATAACATTTTAATACTTCTCCTTAAATTGTTAACTTTTTGTTATATCTTTATGAGCATAGAATTGATAAAGAAGTATGGATCTTTAGAAGTAAAGGTTTTATGATAAGATAGACAAGGTTGACTGTTCATGCAAAGATTTTAGAAACATAGTTGTACATTTAAAGTCAGAAGATAGGGTAATAGCAAGGTTCAAGGCCGATGATATTCGTGAAATAATAAATCCATTAATGGAATTTTAGTTTAAGAAATCTGCAGCCGAAAACCAATTTCTACAAAACAACAATTTTTGAGGAAATTTGCTTTATGAAATCGAAACCCACAAACATTAGCGCTAATGGTCATGATAAAGTATCTGGTTGATGTCGATAATTGAAAGGTGTTTCACCTTATCGCTTCTCGACATTAATATTTTGAAGTTGAACAAGTTTCAACATCTTATATTAAATAATTAAAATTGAAGGCGAATAGTACATTGCTTACATATTAGTAATGTGATGACGTCATTGGCAGCTAAGCACAATTACAAAATAAATTTTTTTTAGTTCAGTTCTACTGTCACAAGTCGTCAACGAAACAAGGGTGGTTACTAATTAGAATAAAATTACATCTTTTCAGAATTAACTGTTGTAAAATAAATTATGAAAAAGCGATAAGCTGCAAGTTTAAACGAGATACAAAAGAGAGTAAGCTAGCAAGAAACAAATTCAGGGGACTCAGATCATGTTCAGGAAGCTCAAAGCATATTCATGGGTCTCAGTGCATTTCCATTAAATGATAAATTTAAACCTAAAATAAATGTTATGTCCAAACAGATTGAAAGAAACAAATTATTCAAACACAATTTTCTAGTACTCAAAAATTTTGAGATTAATTAATAAACAAAAAAATTTTAAATTTCAGTTTGATGTTGATTCAAATATAAGTCAAATTTTGGGTGTTGATCTTCAACCTCAAATAAATTTGTGATCTAATTGATGGAATCTTTGATTAAGTTTGATCGAAAATCAGAAATGTAAGCAACAAAATTTGATTGAATGAATATTAGAAGCAAAATTGATTCTTTTAAAAATGAAAATTCGCTGCGAGCAGGATTTGAACCTACGCGGGGAGACCCCATTGGATTTCAAGTCCAACGCCTTAACCACTCGGCCATCGCAGCTGATGATATCTTCAAATATTAATTAGATAATCGATAATCCAGATTAATTTTTAATCAACAATTTTTAAGTTCAGTTTTTGATGTCAAAGTCCTCGTTAGCATATGAGTGAGTCCTGTCTATACTGAGACCTGTCACATAAGAGACCGGGGTTCGATTCCACGACGGGGAAAATTGTTTAGGTTCTTAGTGATTACTTTGTTTGTAAAAGTTCTTAACTAATTTTAATTAACACAAGTCAGGATGGCCGAGTGGTCTAAGGCGCCAGACTCAAGCGTTGGCTTCACTGATATACAGTGTTGAGTGTTCTGGTCCTCGTATGAGGGCGTGGGTTCGAATCCCACTTCTGACACAACCTTTAATTTTGTTTTTATTGTTAATTTTAATATTTTTAACCAACTTAATTAAAATAACAAAAAAATGATTATTGTTTTGATAAACAAAACTTGATGTTTATTATGAAGATATTATAAATCTAACTTATTTCTTTTATTCGAATTCTTTCAATAAAAACAAAACATCTTTTACACTAAAACAAATTCTTTACAACTTTCAAAGTTTCTTCGCTCAAAGTTATCTATTATTTTAATATTGGTTTGTTTATAAACTTGATAAAAACAATGATCATATATTTCAATCAACAATACATTTTGATATTTCATCTTAAATTAATACTTTTTTGTTATATCAATATAAGCGTATAATCAAATATAAACAACAGTTTTAATATAAAAAAAGCACTCCGAAAAACTATTTATCTATTTATTTGTTACAATAAATACAAAGGAGGGTGCTTGAAGAGAGCATCTCTCGCTAACACACATTCTCACAAATGATACTTATTAAGTTAGAAATATAGAAAGATGTAACACATGCCATTTCAGTAGTCCACAAAGCATATAACAATTAACAACTACTGAGAGTAATAATAATATTAAAAGGAGAGAAATTTACAGTTTAGAAATGACAATGTTGGCAAGCTTAAAAGGATTCAACTTTTGCTTGAAAAACTTCAGCGATTCTGATATGACAATATCTGATGGCAGCTGGTTCCAAGTACAAATTGTGCATCATGATAATATACTTTCTCTAATTAACGTACAAGGTGGTATGCGCTAAATAAGATGTAATGTTTGTCGTCTCAGTTGATATAACTTGAGAGAAGGACTAATGGAAAAGAGATCATCAAAATGAAGGTCAATTATGTTGGGGGAAATTTTAAAAATAAGAATTAAGTCTTATTAAATCCATCGAATTTCCAAAGTACTTAAATTGAAGAAGCTGAGATAATGTTTACAACTATCATATTTAATATTAAATTTGTTGCATAAAAATTTGATTGAATAAATATTAGAAGCAAAATTGATTCTTTTAAAAATGAAAATTCGCTGCGAGCAGGATTTGAACCTACGCGGGGAGACCCCATTGGATTTCAAGTCCAACGCCTTAACCACTCGGCCATCGCAGCTGATGATATCTTCAAATATTAATTACAAGATCGATAATCCAGATTAATTTTTAATCAATAATTTTTAAGTTTAGTTTTTGATGTCAAAGTCCTCGTTAGAATATGAGTGAGTCCTGTCTATCCTGAGACCTGTCACATAAGAGACCGGGGCTCGATTCCACGACAGGGAGAATTGTTTAAGTTCTTAGTGATTACTTTGTTTGTAAAACTTCTTAACTAATTTTAAATAACACCAGTCAGGATGGCCGAGTGGTCTAAGGCGCCAGACTCAAGCGTTAGCTTCACTGATATACAGTGGTGAGTGTTCTGGTCCTCGTATGAGGGCGTGGGTTCGAATCCCACTTCTGACACAACCTTTAATTTTGTTTTTATTGTTAATTTTAATATTTTCAACCAACTTAATTAAAATAATAAAAAAATGATAATTGTTTTGATAAACAAAACTTGATGTTTATTATGAAGATATTATAAATCTAACTTATTTCTTTTATTCGAATTCTTTAAATGAAAACAAAACATCTTTTACATTAAAACAAACTCTTCATAAATTTCATTTTTTTCCCCTAAAAGTTATTTATTATTTTAATTTTGGTTTTGTTTATAAACTTGATAAAAACAAAGTTTAAATATTTCATCAACATAACATTTTAATACTTCTCCTTAAATTGTTAACTTTTTATTATATATTTATGAGCATAGAATTGATAAAGAAGTATGGATCTTTAGAAGTAAAAGATTTATGAAAAAGTAGACAAAGATAACTGATTTTGC
This sequence comes from Pegea sp. RAD2-039, assembly GCA_034620365.1. Taxonomy (NCBI): domain Eukaryota; kingdom Metazoa; phylum Chordata; class Thaliacea; order Salpida; family Salpidae; genus Pegea; species Pegea sp. RAD2-039. The sequence continues at coordinate 23,615 of JAQGEQ010000252.1, forward strand.
AAAGATTTTGGAAACATAGTTGTGTCATTTAAAGTCAGAAGATAGGATAATACCAAGGTTCAAGGCCGATGATATTCGTGAAATAATAAATCCATTAATGGAATTTTAGTTTAAAAAATCTGCAGCGGAAAACCAAATTCTACAAAACAACAATTTTTGAGGAAATTTGCTTTTTAAAATCGAAACCCACAAACATTAGCACTAAAGGTCATCATAAAGTATCTGGTTGATGTCGATAATTGAAAGGTGTTTCACCTTATCGCTTCTCGACATTAACATTTTGAAGTTGAACAAGTTTCAACATCTTATATTAAATAATTAAAATTGTAGGCGAATAGTACATTGCTTACAATTTAGTAATGTGATGACGTCATTGGTAGCTAAGCACAATTACAAAACTAATTTTTTTTAGTTCAGTTCTACTGTCACATGTCGTCAACGATAGAAGGGTGGTTACTAATTAGAATAAAATTACATCTTTTCAGAATTAACTATCATAGAATAAATTATAAGAGAGCGATAAGCTGCAAGTATAAACGAGATACAAAAAAGAGTAAGCTAGCTAGAAACAAATTCAGTTAGCTTCACAGATACAGTGGTGAGTGTTCTTGTCCTCATATGACATCAGCAATTCTAAATCCGCTGAATTAGCCAATTTTAAATCTGAAATTGGTAACGATGTTACTAAAATCAACGAACAAATTTCTAGTTTGTATAAATTAATGCATAACTTGGATACCTTTACAAAGAAACCTGTCACATGAGCCTCGGTGGTGAGTGATTCCAATTCCGACAAAAATGCTAGCATGGTGCAGCTTCTAGCCAAGAAGGACACCGACACAAACAAAAAATTACTATGAGCCGTGAAGACAGAGGAAACAATGTCATCATCTTTAATCTCTCGGAGACCAATTGATGAAACCTTTGATTGAGTTTGATCAAAAAGCAGAAATGTAAGCTACAAAATTTGATTGAATAAATATTAGAAGCAAAATTGATTCTTTTAAAAATGAAAATTCGCTGCGAGCAGGATTTGAACCTACGCGGGGAGACCCCATTGGATTTCAAGTCCAACGCCTTAACCACTCGGCCATCGCCGCTGATGATATCTTCAAATATTAATTAGAAGACCGATAATCCAGATTAAAGTTTTATCAACAATTTTTAAGTTCAGTTTATGATGTCAAAGTCCTCGTTAGCATATGAGTGAGTCCTGTATATCCTGAGACCTGTCACACAAAAAACCGGGGTTCAATTCCACGACGGGGAGAATTGTTTAAGTTCTTAGTGATTAATTTGTTTGTAAAACTTCTTAACTAATTTTGATTAACACAAGTCAGGATGGCTGAGTGGTCTAAGGTGCCAGACTCAAGCTTTAGCTTCACTGATATACAGTGGTGAGTGTTCTGGTCCTCGTTTGAGGGCGTGGGTTCGAATCCCACTTCTGACACAATTCTATAATTTTATTCTTATTGTTAACTTCATTATTTTTAACCAACTTAAGTAAAATAATAAAAAATGATAATTGTTTTGATAAACAAAACTTGATGTTTACTATGAAAATATTATAAATCTAGCTTATTTTTTTTATTCGATTTCTTTCAATGAAAACTAAATATATTTTATATTAAAACAAACTCTTCACAAATTTCATTTTTTTCCCTAAAAGTTATTTATTATTTTAAAATTGGTTTTGTTTATAAACTTGATAAAAACAAAGTTCAAATATTTCAATCAACAATACATTTTAATAATTCTCCTTAAATTGTTAACTTTTTGTTATAACTTTATGAGCATAGAGTTGATAAAGAAGTATGGATCTTTAGAATTAAAGTTTTTATGATAAGGTAGACAAAGTTGACTGATTTTGCAAAGATTTTGGAAACATAGTTGTACCATTTAAAGTTAGAAGATAGGGTAATGCAAAGGTCCAAGGTCGATGTTATTCGTGAAATAATAAATCCATTAATGGAATTTTAGTTTAAGAAATCTGCAGCCGAAAACCAATTTCTACAAAACATCAATTTTTGAGGAAATTTACTTTTTGAAATCGAAACCCACAAACATTAGCACTAATGGTCATGATAAAGTATCTGGTTGATGTCGAAAATTGAAAGGTGTTTCACCTTATCGCTTCTCGACATTAACATTTTGAAGTTGAACAAGTTTCAACATTTTATACCAAATAATTAGGATTGTAGATGATTAGTTCATTGCTTACAATCTTTAATGTTGTTTTAGGAGTTTTTGCCACCGAAACGTCGCCGACATAAATCATGATTTTTACCAAAAAATTGAAGTTTTGACAGAATTCTTTCTGCTACAAGTTTGGGAAATTTGTAAGATTATTTTTGCTGATATTTTATTTGTGATCATTCTTTAATATTTATAAAAAAACATTTTAAACAAAAGATTATACTTACAAAAATATTTATCTCTTAAAATAAAAAATGTTCATTTTTGATATTCAAAATTTGAAAAACTTGTCGCTAAGCTTTCTTTATGCTAAGCTCCAATAATATCAAAACAATTGGATTAAATCAACCAATCCAAATTTAGCTAACCATTTCCTTTTGACATTAATTTCATAAAAAAGAAAAAATTGTATTTACTAATTGTTTAATAAATTTAATAATTTATATTAAGTTTTAATAAACCTTCATATTCCTCGTTAGTATAGTGGTGAGTATCCCCGCCTGTCACGCGGGAGACCGGGGTTCGATTCCCCGACGGGGAGGTGTTTTGTTAATTATTTAAATACAAATATTCATAAATAGTTTATAATTATTAATTTATAATTTGTTATTTTATTTATTAAATTTACTTTTTCGGCTACAACCCATTTATTGATAAATTTAAAGCTAAAATAAATGTTTTGTCCAAAGAAATTGAAAGAAACAAATTATTCAAACACAATTTTCTAGATCTCCAAAATTTTGAGATTATATAATAAACGAAAAAACTTTTAAATTTCAGTTTAATGTTGATCCAAATATAAGTCAAATTTTGGGTTTTGATCTTCAACCTCAAGTAAATTTGTGACCCAATTGATGGAATCTTTGATTGAGTTTGATCAAAAAGCAGAAATGTAAACAACAAAATTTGATTGAATAAATATTAGAAGCAAAATTGATTCTTTAAAAACTGAAAATTCGCTGCGAGCAGGATTTGAACCTACGTGGGGATACCCCATTGGATTTCAAGTCCAACGCCTTAACCACTCGGCCATCGCAGCTGATGATATCTTCAAATATTAATTAGAAATGCGATAATCCAGATTAATTTTTAATCAAAAAGTTTTAAGTTCAGTTTTTGATGTCATAGTCCTCGTTAGCGTATGAGTGAGTCCTGTCTATCCTGAGACCTGTCACACAAAAGACTGGGGCTCGATTCCACGACAGGGAGAATTGTTTAAGTTCTTAGTGATTACTTTGTTTGTAAAACTTCTTAAGTAATTTCAATTAATACAAGTCAGGATGGCCGAGTGGTCTAAGGCGCCAGACTCAAGCGTTAGCTTCACTGATATACAGTGGTGAGTGTTCTGGTCCTCGTATGAGGGCGTGGGTTCGAATCCCACTTCTGACACAACCTTTAATTTTACTTTATTGTGAATTTCAATATTTTCAACCAACTTAATTAAAAAAATAAAAAAATGATAATTGTTTTGATAAACAAAACTTAATGTTTATTATGAATATATTATAAATCTAAATAATTTCTTTTATTCGAATTCTTTGAATGAAAACAAAGCATATTTTATAATAAAAAAAACTCTTAAAAACTTTTACAAATTTCAAAGTTTCATCGCTCAAAATTATATATTATTTTAATATTGGTTTGTTTATAAACTTGATAAAAATAAAGTTCAAATATTTCAATCAACAATACATTTTAATATTTTTTTTAAATTGTTAACTTTTTGTTATATCTTTATGACTATAGAGATTGATAAAACAGTATTGATTGTTAAAATTAAAGGTTTTATGATAAAGTAGACGAAGTTGACTGATTTTGCAAAGATTTTGGAAACATAGTTGTGCGATTTAAAGTCAGAAGATCAGGTAATGCCAAGGTTCAAGGCCGATGATATTCGTGAAATAATAAATCCATTAATGGAATTTTAGTTTAAGAAATCTGCAACCAAAAACCAATTTCTACAAAACAACAATTTTGCTTTTTGAAATTGAATACGAGTTTTTATAATAAGGAAGACAAAGTTGACTGATTTTGCAAAGATTTTAGAAGCATAATTTAGCCATTTGAAATTAGATAATAGGGCAATGTCAAAGTCTAGAACCGATAATAATTTTCGAGTAATAAATTCATTAATAAAAAAGTAGTTTAAAGAATTTGCAGTTACCTAAATGACAAAAGTTTTAAGTTTAAAGTTTTTAGGCTGAATTCTGAGCTGCCAGTTGATATATCAGTTTTCTACAGTGTGTAGTGTAGTTTAAGATTTTGAATGATTGCAAAATAATAGCTTTATATCATTTGTATACACAAACACAATGACATCATCTACTGCTATTAGTCTTCTGATGAGGTATTCAATAAAAATTAAATATTCGAAACATTTCATTAAAAAGTTTCTACAATATAAAGATTATATTTTTAAAATCGAAACCCGCAAACATTAGCACTAATGGTCATGATAAAGTATCTGGTTGATGTCTATAATTGAATGGTGTTTCACCTAACTGCCTTTCAAAATCAACATTTTGAAGTTGAACAAGTTTCAACATTTTATACCAAATAATTTAGATTGTAGATGATTAGTTCATTGCTTACAATCTTTAATGTTGTTTTAGGAGTTTTTGCCACCGAAACGTCGTCGACATAAATCATAATTTTTACCAAAAAATTGAAGTTTTGACAGAATTCTTTCTGCTACAAGTTTGGGAAATTTGTAAGATTATTTTTGCTAATTATTTAGTTGTGATTATTCTTTAATATTTATAAAAAGATATTTTAAACAAAAGATAGTTAAAAAATGTTCATTTTTGATATTCAAAATTTGAAAAACTTGTCGCTATGCTTTATTTATGCTAAGCTCCAATAATATCAAAACAATTGGATTACATCAACTAATCAAAATCCATTTAGCTTCAATTTGAAGTTTAAATTCAGTTTTTGCTTTTTAATAAAAGTTTTATCCATTTGATTTGATGTAAGAAGATTTTTAAATAATTAAAAAATTATTGGTTTATAAAATTATTTATAAATAATAAGTTGGTTTGAGAGTCCAGCCAAAGCCGACACTGAGATTAAAGCAAGTAAACACGAAGCAGATAAATTGTTCAGTTCTAATTAGTCAGAGCAAGTACAGTAGGTCTTAAACAGCTTCTAACATCTTATATCTGCACAAGATATAAGCAATTAAATTAAGAGATAGTTTTAACCATTTCCTTTTGACATTAATATCACAAAAAAGAAAAATCGTATTTACTAATTGTTAATAATTTATATTAAGTTTTAATAAGCCTTCATATTCCTCGTTAGTATAGTGGTGAGTATCCCCGCCTGTCACGCGGGAGACCGGGGTTCGATTAACCGACGGGGAGGTCTGTTTCTGGTTGTCTAGAATTATTTGTAAATAACCGATTTTGTATTTGGCTTTAATTCTTTATTACTTTTTCTATAAATTATCAAAATTGTGACAGGTTTTTTTACTTCAGTCATTACTTCGTCTACGGATGCAACTATGAACCCATTCTTTTATCAAAATCAAAAGATAAAGAATTAGCAAGTTCATTGCGCTCATAGTAAGATATAGAAGCTGAAGTCATGTCTATTAAGGTTTGATTATGTTTTGCAATCAGAGTATTTAAAAAAATCCAATGATGTTTAGGGATACATTACGTGTTCAAGGAGCTTAGAGTTTGTTCATGATGCTAAGAGTATTTTCAAGGTCTTTCAAAAAGATCACTATACAAGAAATAAACATTTAGATGTATCTATTTTTTAACATTTCATTTTGATAATAACATTTAATAAAAACGAAAACTTTAAACTTAAAATTATTTAAATTGAGTTTCCAAATTATTTGAATTTCGAAGCAAGTATTTCGTAGTAATTGTTAGTACAATGGTGAGAAGCTTGTCACGTGGGAGACCAGAGTTCGATTCCCCGACGACGAGGTGTTTTCAAATCAGTTTATTCATCTAATTTGATTTTCAAAAATTCTTTTTAGTCATTTTCAGTCTTTAGTTTTTGCAATAAAAAATATAAAAAAACATTATAATAAAAATAAAAATAATAAAAAACTTTTTAATGAGTAATTATGAATCAAATAACTTATAACATATTATAATAAGATAAAAATTATTATGATTAAAATAAACTGAGCAAGTTTAGAGGGCTTAGAAGATGTCTAGTGGGATCATCGCAAAGTTTAAGGGCTGAGTGCATTTTAATGAGTTTAGAGGATATTCAGATAACTCAGACTATATTCAAGGATATCAGAGCAACATTATCTATTTCAAATCATATTTGGATGCGTCAGAACATCTTTAAGCGGCTTGTTGTAGATCTTTTAAAATTTGATCATGTTTTGTGGGTCAGAGTAGTTTCAAAAAGCCCAAGACACATCCATTAGGTTAGTTTATTTTTCAACAAATTCTTTTTTAATTTAACAAATACAAAAATAATATTTTTCAATTACGAAACTCATGTCTATAATCCTCGTTAGTATAGTGGTGAGTATCCCCGCCTGTCACGCGGGAGACCGGGGTTCTATTCCCCGACGGGGAGGTGTTTTGTTAATTTTTTAAAAACAACTTTTCATTAAATAGTTTATAATTATTAATTTATAATTTGTTATTTTATTTATTAAATTTAGTTTTTCGGCTACAACCCATTTATTGACAAATTTAAAGGTAAAATAAATGTTATGTCCAAACAAATTGAAAGAAACAAATTATTCAAACACAATTTTCTAATACTCCAAAATTTTGAGATTAAATAATAAACGAAAAAAGTTTTTATTTTCAGTTTGATGTTGATTCAAATATAAGTCAAATTTTGGGTTTTGATCTTCAACCTCAAATAATATTGTGACCCAATTGATGAAACTTTGATTGAGTTTGATCAAAAAGCAGAAATGTAAACAACAAAATTTGATTGAATAAATATTAGAAGCAAAATTGATTCTTTTAAAAATGAAAATTCGCTGCGAGCAGGATTTGAACCTACGCGGGGAGACCCCATTGGATTTCAAGTCCAACGCCTTAACCACTCGGCCATCGCAGCTGATGATATCTTCAAATATTAATTAGAAGATCGATAATCCAGATTAATTTTTAAACAACAATTTCTAAGTTTAGTTTTTGATGTCAAAGTCCTCGTTAGCATATGAGTGAGTCCTGTTTATCCTGAGACCTGTCACACAAGAGACCGGGGTTCGATTCCACGACAGGGAGAATTGTTTAAGTTCTTAGTGATTACTTTGTTTGTAAAACTTCTTAACTAACTTCAATTAACACAAGTCAGGATGGCCAAGTGGTCTAAGGCGCCAGACTCAAGTGTTAGCTTCTCTGATATACAGTGGTGAGTGTTCTTGTCCTCATATTACATCAGCAATTCTATATCCGCTGAATTTGCCAATTTTAATTCTGATATTGGCAAAGATGTTACTAAAATCAACGAACAAATTTCTAGTTTGTCAAAAATAATGCATTAATTGGATACCTTTACAAGGAAACCTGTCACATGGGCCTCGGTGGTGAGTGATTCCAATTCCGACAAAAATACTAGCATGATGCAGCTTCTTGCCAAGAAGTACACTGACACAAACAAAAAACTTACTTTGAACCGTGAAGACTAAGAAAACAGTGTTATCATCTTTAATGTCTCGGAGACTGATAAAGATGATGACAGTAAGTTTTTTTTATCAAATGTCCCATTGGAATCTGGATTTTGTGGATGTTCCAAAGGTATCAATGACTAGACTTGGGAAAAAAATCTCAGATCTTCAAAGACCATTGAAAGTGCCCTTTCAGGTAAGTTGGTACAAATGCAAGTTTCTTGCCAAGTTGTATAAGCAAAAACTTGATAATAATTCGAGTGCATTAGAGTAGCAAATGATATGTGTGAAGATGATCAATTAGAAATTAAGCGTCTTCTAAAAGAGGCATAGAACCGAAATCATAAGGAACAACCAACTGATTTCAAACACAAATTTCGATATCTACTATGAGCCTTGAGAATTGTCCAGGTTTTTTTAAAAAACGGAATTGGGAAATAACCACTGGACCCACATCTTGTTTTTTCAAACTCTCTCCGCACACAATTGTGAATACCATCCTTCCAGCCCAAGATATATATTTATAGAAGCCTATCAACAAATCTCACCAGCGTCAAAAAGACAATTCTTGTACTACATTAGGTAAGTTCTTCAGCACACAGTCGATTTGTAACAAAATTTTCCATTTGAAAGCTCATTTGCGATCCAAAGATTTCATAATTGTGTTTATTACTGAGATTTGGTTCAATTCGTTTTATCTTGATTCTTTTCTGGTTGACGATAATGTTTTTTGTGTTTTGCGTTATGACAGGCTATATGATAGAGGCGGCGGTGTTTGCGTAATTTACAAAACATTGCTTGCACCCAAGATCTCTAGAGTTCAGATCAATATAATTAATTTTCCAGGATTTGAGATTATCGCTGTTGATTTTTATTACTCAAAGTCCAAATTTTCTTGTTTTATATGTACCTACAAACCACCCACTAAAACTAATGATGAGTTTACTATTAAAGCATTATTGAAGGTTCTGAAGAGTGTTAAGTGTCCTGAGTTATCAAAAAGAACCTTTCGCTTCGACATGCAATCACAACATGATTGAATTCAATCTCAATCAAACTTTTCTATGAACTTTAAAACTCCAAGTCTAATCTTTAATGTTAAAATAATTATGTCAAAATCCTTGCTTCGATTCTTCAATCAATTTTCTTATTATTTGATCAAAATTGAACCCATCTAAATGATAATAAAACCTAAACGGGACTTTTAAGTATTAGAAAATTGTGTTTGAATAATTTGTTTCTTTCAATTTCTTTGGACATAGCATTTATTTTAGCTTTAAATTTGTCAATAAATGAGTTGTAGGCGAAAAACCAAATTTAATAAATAAAATACCAAATTATAAATTAATAATTATAAACTAATTAAAAGTATTTAAAAAATTAGCAAAACACCTCCCCGTCGGGGAATCGAACCCCGGTCTCCCGCGTGACAGGCGGGGATACTCACCACTATACTAACGAGGAATATGAAGGCTTATTAAAACTTAATATAAATTATTAAATTCATTAAACATTTAGTAAATACGATTTTACATTTTTGTGATATTAATGTCAAAAGGAAATGGTTAAAACTATCTCTTAATCTAATTGCTTATATCTTGTGCAGATATAAGATCTTAGAAGCTGTTTAAGACCCACTATACTTGCTCTGACTAACTAGAACTGTACTTTAATTATTTAAAAATCTTCTTACAGCAAATCAAATAGATAAAAGTTTTATTAAAAAGCAAAAACTGAATTTAAACTTCAAATTAAATCTTATTTGATTTTGATTGGTTGTTTTATTTTAGTTGTTTTGGTATTATTGGAGCTTAATTCAACAATTAAGGCTTAGCGACAAGTTTTTTAAATTTTGAATATCAAAAATGAACATTTTTTATTTTAAGAGATAAATATTTTTGTAAGTATAATTTTTACTTTAAAATTTTTTCATTTAAATATTGAAGAATAATCACAAGTAAATAATTAGCAAATAATCTTACAAATTTCCCAAACTTGTATTAGAAGGAATTCTGTCAAAAGACAATTTTTTGGTAGAAATTATGATTTTCGACGAAGTTTCGGTGGCGAAAAACTCCTAAAAGAATATTAAAGATTATAAGCAATGAAGTATTCATCTACAATCTTAATTATTTGGTATAAAATGTTGAAACTTGTTCAACTTCAAAATGTTAATGTCGAGAAGCGATAAAGTGAAACACCTTTCAATTATCGACATCAACCAGATACTTTATCATGACCATTAGTGCTAATGCTTGTGGGTTTCGATTTAAAAAATATAATCTTTATATTGTAGAAACTTTTTAATGAAATGCTTTGAATATTTAATTCTAATTGAAGACCTCATCAGAAGACTAGTGGCACTAGATGACGTCATTTTGTTTGTGTATACAAATGATATAAAGCTATTATCTTGCAATCATTCAAAATCTTAAAATACACTACACACTGTAGAAAACTGGTCTATCAACTGGCAGCTCAGAATTCAGCCTAAAAAACTTGAATTTTAAAATTTTGTCATTCAGGTAAATGCAAATATCTTAAACCACTTTTTTACTAATGAATTTATTATTCGAAAAGTTTTATCGGTTCTAGACTTTGACATTACCCTATTATCTGATTTTAAACGTCACAACTATGCTTCTAAAATCTTTGCAAAATCAGTCAACTTTGTCTACTTTATCATAAAGACCTTTAATTCTAAGGATCCATACTTCTTTATCAATCTATTAAAATTGTACGTACGCCCAACACTTGAATAAAAATTCAGTGAATGAATGAGATATCAAGTTGGTGACATCAAAAACTCGAGTCTATTCAGACCACATTTACGAGATTAGTATGCAAGAAACTTAATATTAAATATGATAGTTGTCAACATCGTCTCAGCTTCATCAATTTAGATGCTTTGGAAATTTGACAAATTAATTACAAACTTATTCTTATTTTTAAAATTTTCCCCAACTTAAATGAACCTCAGTTTGATGATTTCTTTTCCATTAGTCCTTCCCTCAAGTTACATCAACTGAGACGACACAAATCACATCTTATTTAGAGCATATCGCCTAGTACGTTAATAAGAGAAAACATATTATCATGATTCACAGTTAGTGTATGGAACCAGCTGCCATCAGACATTGTCATGTCGGAATCACTCGAGTTGTTCACGCAAAAGTTGAATCGTTTCAAGCTTGCCCACATTACCATTTCAAAAATGTGAATTTTTCCCCTTTTAATATTATTATTACCCTCAGTAGTTGTCCATTGTTATATGCTTTGAGGACCACTGAAATGGCATGTGTTACATCTACTACTTTCTATATTTTTAACTTAATAAGTATCATTTGTGAGAATGTGTGTTAGCGAGAGGTGCTCTCTTCAAGCACCCTCCTTTGCATTTATTGTAATAAATAAAAAAGTAAATAGTCTTTCAGATTGCTTTTTTTATTATAAAACTGTTGTTTATATTTGATTTTAAGCTCATATTGATATAACAAAAAAGTATTAATTTAAGATGAAATATCAAAATGTATTGTTGATTGAAATATTTGATCATTGTTTTTATCAAGTTTATAAACAAAACCAATTTTAAAATAATAAATAACTTTTAAGGAAAAAATATGAAATTTGTGAAGAGTATGTTTTAATGTAAAAGATGTTTTGTTTTCATTTAAAGAATTCGAATAAAAGAAATAAGTTAGATTTATAAAATCCTCATAATAAACATCAAGTTTTGTTTATCAAAACAATTATCAGTTTTTTATTATTTTAATTAAGTTGGTTGAAAATAATGAAGTTAACAATTAAAACAAAATTAAAGGTTGTGTCAGAAGTGGGATTTGAACCCACGCCCTCATACGAGGACCAGAACACTCACCACTGTATATCAGTGAAGCTAACGCTTGAGTCTGGCGCCTTAGACCACTCGGCCATCCTGACTTGTGTTAATTAAAATTAGTTAAGAAGTTTTACAAACAAAGTAATCACTACGAACTTAAACAATTCTCCCCGTCGTGGAATCAAGCCCCGGTCTCCTGTGTGACAGGTTTCAGGATATACAGGACTCACTCATATGCCAACGAAGACTTTGACATCAAAAACTGAACTTAAAAATTGTTGATTAAAAATTAATCTGGATTATCGATTTTCTAATTAATATTTGAAGATATCATCAGCTGCGATGGCCGAGTGGTTAAGGCGTTGGACTTGAAATCCAATGGGGTCTTCCCGCGTAGGTTCAAATCCTGCTCGCAGCGAATTTTCATTTTTAAAAGAATCAATTTTGCTTCTAATACTTATTCAATCAAATTTTGTTGCTTAGATTTCTGCTTTTTGATCAAACTCAATCAGAGGTTTCATCATTTGGATCACAAATTTATTTGAGGTTGAAGATCAAAACCCAAAATTTGACTTATATTTGAATCAACATCAAACTGAAATTAAAAACTTTTTTCGTTTATTATTTAATCTCAAAATTTTGGAGTACTAGAAAATTTTGTTTGAATAATTTGTTTCTTTCAATTTGTTTGGACATAACATTTATTTCAGGTTTAAATTTATCAATAAATGGGTTGTAGCCGAAAAACTAAATTTAATAAATAAAATAACAAATTATAAATTAATAATTATAAACTATTTAATGAATATTTGTATTTAAAAAATTAACAAAACACCTCCCCGTCGGGGAATCAAACCCCGGTCTCCCGCGTGACAGGCGGGGATACTCACCACTATACTAACGAGGATTATAGACATATGTTTCGTAATTGAATAATATTATTTTTTGTATCTGGTAATTTAATAAGAATTGTTGAAAATAAACTAATTTAATGAATGTGTTTTGGACTTTTCGAAACTACTCCGACCCACAAAACATGATCAAATTTTAAAAGATCTACAACAAGCCGCTTGAAGATGTTCTGACGCATCCAAATATGATTTGAAATAGATAATGTTGCTCTGATATCTTTGAATATAGTCTGAGTTATCTGAATATCCTCTAAACTCATTAAAATGCATTCAGCCCTTAAACTTTGCGATGAGCCTACTAGACATCTTCTAAGCCCTCTAAACTTGCTCAGTTTATTTTAATCAGAATAATTTTCATCTTAATATAATATGTTATAAGTTATTTGATTCATAATGATTCATTAAACAGTTTATTTTTTATATATTGCAAAAGATAAAGACCGAAAGTTACTAAAAAGAAATTTTGAAAATCAAATTAGATGAATAAACTGATTTGAAAACACCTCGTCGTCGGGGAATCGAACTCCGGTCTCCCACTTGACAAGCTTCTCACCATTGTACTAACAATTACTACGCAATACTTGATTCATAACTCAAATATTTTAGAAACTCAATTTAAATAATTTTAAGTTTAAAGTTTCCGTTTTTATTAAATGTTATTATCAAAATGAAATGTTAAGAAATAGATACATCTAAATGTTTATTTCTTGTATAGTGATCTTTTTGAAAGACCTTGAAGATACTCTTAGCATCATGAACAAACTCTAAGCTCCTTGAAAAGGCAATGCAACCCTAAACATCTTTGGATTTTTTTAAATACTCTGATTGCAAAACATAATCAAACCTTAATAGACATGACTTCAGCTTCTATATCTTACTATGAGCGCAATGAACTTGCTAAATCTTTATCTTTTGATTTTGATAAAAGAATGGGTTCATAGTTGCATCCGTAGACGTAGTGATGACTGAAGTAAAAGAACTTGTGACAATCTTGATAGTTTATAGAAAAAGTAATAAAGAATTATAGCCAAATACATAATCGGTTATTTACAAATCATTCTAGACAAACATAAACAGACCTCCCCGTCGGGGAATCGAACCCCGGTCTTCCGCGTGACAGGCAGGGATACTCACCACTATACTAAGGAGGAATATGAAGGCTTATTAAAACTTAATACGAATCATTAAATTCATTAAACATTTAGTAAATACAATTTATCTTTTTGTGATACTAATGTCAAAAGGAAATGGTTAAAACTATCTCTTAATCTAATTGCTTATATCTTGTGCTGATATAAGATCTTAGAAACTGTTTAAGACCCCCTGTACTTGCTATGACTAACTAGAACTGAACAATTCATCTGCTTCGTGTTTACTTGCTTTAGTTGCAGTTTTGGCTTTGGCTGGACTCATAAACCAACTTATTATTTATAAACAATTTTATAAACCAATAATTTTTTAATTATTTAAAAATCCTTTTACAGTAAAACAATTGGATAAAAGTTTTATTAAAAGCAAAAACTGAATTCAAATTTCAAATTAAAGCTAATTGGATTTTGATTGGTTGATTTAATCCAATCGTTTTGATATTATTGGAGCTTAGCACAAATAAAGCTTATGGACAAGTTTTTTATATTTTGAATATCAAAAATGAACATTTTATATTTTAAGAGATAAATATTTTTGTAAGTATAATCTTTTGTTTAAAATATTTTTTTATTTAAATATTAAAGAATGATCACAAATAAAATATCAGCAAAAATAATCTTACAAATTTCCAAAACTTGTAATAGAAGGAATTCTGTCAAAACTATAATTTTTTGGTAAAAATTATGATTTATGTCGACGACGTTTCGGTGGCGAAAAACTCCTAAAATAATATTAAAGATTGTAAGCAATGAACTATTCATCTACAATCTTAATTATTTGGTATAAAATGTTGAAACTTGTTCAACTTCAAAATGTAGATTTTGAAAGGCAGTTAGGTGAAACACCTTTAAACTATAGACATCCACCATAGGGTTTATGATGACAATTAGTGCTAATGTTTGTGGGTTTCGATTTTAAAAATATAATCTTTATATTGTAGAAACTTTTTAATGAAATGTTTCGAATATTTAATTTTCATTGAATACCTCATCAGAAGACTAGTAGCAGTAGATGATGTCATTGTGTTTGTGTATACAAAAGATATAAAGCTATTATCTTGTAATCCTTCGAAATCTTAAACTACACTACACACTGTAGAAAACTGGTCTATCAACTGGCAGCTCAGAATTTAGCCTAAAAAACTTGAATTTTAAAATTTTGTCATTCAGGTAAATGCAAATATCTTAAACCACTTTTTTATTAATGAATTTATTACTCGAAAATTATTATCGGTTCTAGACTTTGGCATTACCCTATTATCTGATTTCAAATGGCACAACTATGTTTCCAAAATCTTTGAAAAATCAGTCAACTTTGTCTACCTTATCATAAAGCTTTACTTCTAAAGATCCATACTTCGTTATCAACTCTATGCTCATAAAGATATAATAAAAAGTCAACAATTTAAAGAGAATTTTTAAAATGTATTGTTGATTGAAATATTTGATCATCGTTTTTATCAAGTTTATAAACAAAACCATTATTAAAATAATAGATAACTTTGAGCGATGAAACTTTGAAATTTGTAAATAGTTTGTTTAAATGTAAAAAATATTTTGTTTTCATTTAAAAAATTCGAATAAAAGAAATAAGTTAGATTTATAATATCTTCATAATAAATATCAAGTTTTGTTTAGCAAAACAATTATCATTTTTTTTACTATTTTAATAAAGTTGCTTAAAAATATTTATCTTACAATAAAGCAAAATTAAAGGTTGTGTCAGAAATGGGAATAGAACCCACGCCCTCATACGAGGACCAGAACACTCACCACTGTACAACAGTGAAGCTAACGCTTGAGTCTGGCGCCTTAGACCACTCGGCCATCCTGACTTGTTTTAATTATAGTTAGTTAAGAAGTTTTACAAACAAAGTAATCACTAAGAACTTAAACAATTCTCCCCGTCGTGGAATTGAACCCCGGTTTCTTGTGTGACAGGTCTCAGGATATACAGGACTCACTCATATGCTAACGAAGACTTTGACATCAAAAACTGAACTTAAAAATTCTTGATTAAAAATTAATCTGGATTATCGATTTTTTAATTAATATTTGAAGATATCATCAGCTGCGATGGCCGAGTGGTTAAGGCGTTGGACTTGAAATCCAATGGGGTCTCCCCGCGTAGGTTCAAATCCTGCTCGCAGCGAATTTTCATTTTTAAAAGAATCAATTTTGCTTCTAATATTTATTCAATCAAATTTTGTTGTTTACATTTCTGCTTGTCGATCAAACTCAATCAAAGGTTTCATCAATTGGATCACAAATTTATTTGAGGTTGAAGATCAAAACCCAAAATTTGACTTATATTTGAATCAACATCAAACTGAAATTTAAAACTTTTTTCGTTTATTATTTGATTTCAAAATTTTGGAATACTAGAAAATTGTGTTTGAATAATTTGTTTCTTTCAATTTGTTTGGTCATAACATTTATTTTAGCTTTAAATTTATCAATAAAAGAAAATGCACTGAGACCCCTAAACATGCTTTGAGCCTCCTGAATATGATCTGAGTCCCTTAAATTTATTTCCAGCTAGCTTTCCCTTTTTTGTATCTCGTTTATACTTGCAGCTTATCGCTTTCTCAAAATTTATTTTTCGATAGTTAATTCTGAATAGATGAAATTTTATTCTAATTAGTAACCACCCTTCTATCGTTGACGACTTGTGACAGTAGAACTGAACTAAAAAAAATTTATTTTGTAATTGTGCTTAGCTGCCAATGACATCATCACATTGCTAAATTGTAAGCAATGTACTATTCGACTTCAATTTTAATTATTTAATATAAGATGTTGAAACTTGTTCAACTTCAAAAGGTTAATGTCGAGAAGCGATAAGGTGAAACACCTTTCAATTATCGACATCAACCAGATACTTTATGATGACCATTAGCGCTAATGTTTGTGGGTTTCGATTTCAAAAAGCAAATTTCCTCAAAAATTGTTGTTTTGTAGAAATTGGTTTTCCGCTGCAGATTTCTTAAACTAAAATTCCATCAATGGATTTATTTTTTCACAAATATCATCGGCATTGAACCTTGGAATTACCCTAATATCTGACATTAAATGGCACAACTATGTTTCCAAAATCTTTGAAAAATCAGTCAACTTTGTCTACCTTATCATAAAACCGTTAATTCTAAAGATCCATACTTCTTTATTAACTCTATGCTCATAAAGATATAATAAAAAGATAACAACTTAAGAAGAAATGTTAAAATGTATTGTTGATTGAAATATTTGAACTTTGTTTTTATCAAGTTTATAAACAAAACCAAAATTAAAATAATATATAACTTTTAGGGAAAAAAATGAAATTTGTGAAGAGTTTGTTTTAATGTAAAAGATGTTTTGTTTTCATTGAAAGAAATCGAATAAAAGAAATAAGTTAGATTTATAATATCCTCATAATAAACATCAAGTTTTGTTTATCAAAACAATTATCATTATTTTATTATTTCAATTAAGTTGGTTAAAAATATTGAAATTAACAATAAAACAAAATTAAAGGTTGTGTCAGAAGTGGGATTCGAACCCACGCCCTCATACGAGGACCAGAACACTCACCA
Organism: Pegea sp. RAD2-039; assembly: GCA_034620365.1. Lineage (NCBI taxonomy): Eukaryota > Metazoa > Chordata > Thaliacea > Salpida > Salpidae > Pegea > Pegea sp. RAD2-039. The sequence goes on from JAQGEQ010000252.1 coordinate 40,888, forward strand.
CTGTATATCAGTGAAGCTAAAGCTTGAGTCTGGCGCCTTAGACCACTCGGCCATCCTGACTTGTGTTATTTAAAATTAGTTAAGAAGTATTACAAACAAAGTACTCACTACGAACTTAAACAATTCTCCCTGTCGTGGAATCGAACCCCGGTCTCTTGTGTGATAGGTCTCAGGATATACAGGACTCACTCATATGCTAACGAAGACTTTGACATCAAAAACTTAACTTAAAAATTGTTGATTAAAAATTAATCTGGATTATCGATCTTCTAATTAATATTTGAAGATATCATCAGCTGCGATGGCCGAGTGGTTAAGGCGTTGGACTTGAAATCCAATGGGGTCTCCCCGCGTAGGTTCAAATCCTGCTCGCAGCGAATTTTCATTTTTAAAAGAATCAATTTTGCTTCTAATATTTATTTAATCAAATTTTGTTGTTTACATTTCTGATTTTCGATCAAACTCAATCAAAGGTCTCATCAATTGGCTTCACAAATTTATTTGAGGTTGAAGATCAAAACCCAAAATTTGACTTATATTTGAATCAACATTAAGCTGAAATTTAAAACTTTTTTCGTTTATTATTTAATCTCAAAATTTTGGAGTACTAGAAAATTGTGTTTGAATAATTTGTTTCTTTCAATTTGTTTGGAAATAACATTTATTTTAGCTTTAAATTTATCAATAAATGGAAATGCACTGAGACCCATGAATATGATATTAGTCCCCTGAATTTGTTTCTTGCTAGCTTACTCTGTTTTGTATCTCCTTTATACTTGCAGCTTATCGCTTTTTCATAAATTATTTTACGATAGTTAATTCTAAGAAGATGTAATTTTATTCTA
>JAQGEQ010000178.1:0-42066 GCA_034620365.1 Pegea sp. RAD2-039
TTAGAAGATGACGTCATGTTTGCATCTTCATAAGAAGAGATGGAAGATATCAGAATGAACTGATGTAACTCTGAGACAAGTTGTTAGAAAGTTTGAAGATCAGAATAATTAGAAGATGAAGTCATGTTTGTATCTTTATAAGAAGAGATGGAAGATATGAGAATGAACTGATGTAACTCTGAGACAAGTTGTTAGAAAGTTTGAAGATCAGAATAATTTGAAGATTAAGTTATATTTGAGTCTTCATAAGAAGAGATGGGAGATATCAGAATGAACTGATGTAACTCTGAGACAAGTTGTTAGAAAGTTTGAAGATCAGAATAATTAGAAGATGAAGTCATGTTTGTATCTTTATAAGAAGAGATGGAAGATATCAGAATGAACTGATGTAACTCTGAGACAAGTTGTTAGAAAGTTTGAAGATCAGAATAATTAGAAGATGACGTCATGTTTGAATCTTCATAAGAAGAGATGGAAGATATCAGAATGAACTGATGTAACTCTGAGATAAGTTGTTAGAAAGTTTGAAGATCAGAATAATTAGAAGATGACGTCATGTTTGCATCTTCATAAGAAGAGATGGAAGATATTAGAATGAACTGATGTAACTCTGAGACAAGTTGTTAGAAAGTTTGAAGATCAGAATAATTAGAAGATGAAGTCATGTTTGCATCTTCATAAGAAGAGATGGAAGATATCAGAATGAACTGATGTAACTCTGAGACAAGTTGTTAGAAAGTTTGAAGATCAGAATAATTAGAAGATGAAGTCATGCTTGCATCTTCATAAGAAGAGATGGAAGATATCAGAATGAACTGATGTAACTCTGAGACAAGTTGTTAGAAAGTTTGAAGATCAGAATAATTAGAAGATGACGTCATGTTTGCATCTTCAGAAGAAGAGATGGAAGATATCAGAATGAACTGATGTAACTCTGAGACAAGTTGTTAGAAAGTTTGAAGATCAGAATAATTAGAAGATGACGTCATGTTTGAATCTTCATAAGAAGAGATGGAAGATATCAGAATGAACTGATGTAACTCTGAGATAAGTTGTTAGAAAGTTTGAAGATCAGAATAATTAGAAGATGACGTCATGTTTGCATCTTCATAAGAAGAGATGGAAGATATCAGAATGAACTGATGTAACTCTGAGACAAGTTGTTAGAAAGTTTGAAGATCAGAATAATTAGAAGATGACGTCATGTTTGAATCTTCATAAGAAGAGATGGAAGATATCAGAATGAACTGATGTAACTCTGAGATAAGTTGTTAGAAAGTTTGAAGATCAGAATAATTAGAAGATGACGTCATGTTTGCATCTTCATAAGAAGAGATGGAAGATATCAGAATGAACTGATGTAACTCTGAGACAAGTTGTTAGAAAGTTTGAAGATCAGAATAATTAGAAGATGACGTCATGTTTGCATCTTCATAAGAAGAGATGGAAGATATCAGAATGAACTGATGTAACTCTGATACAAGAATGTTTCTTTTGTTTCAGTTTATTTTTGATAAACTTTTTAAATTCTCTAAATTGCTTTTTATTTAAACTTTCTTTTTTAATATTTGAAGAAATTAAATTTGATTATTTTTTTTTTGGGTTTTTGAAAAGTCAAATTTAAATGAAATATTTTTTTTTAATCTTTTGAACGAACTATTTTTAGATTTTTTTTTAATTTGTCGAAAACGAAACAAATTAGTTCAATTTCTAAAGTATTTATAGAATAGAATTTTTTTAAATGTTTTTTTAAACTGTTTCAATATTTTAATAGATTTTTATCGACAAAAAAACTTTATTAATTATCAAATTATTTAATTATAAATTTGATGAAAATTATTTTTAGCTTTTCTTAAAATTAAAATTTCATTTTAGTCATTTTGAATTTTACAATTTCTGTTAAAATTTTAAATTAAATTTCTTAATAATAAATTAAATGTTTGTTTATCAAACTTATAGCATTGGTGGTTCAGTGGTAGAATTCTCGCCTGCCACGCGGGAGGCCGGGGTTCGATTCCCGGCCAATGCATATTTTTTTGCCGTGGAATATTCTGATTTCATCATATTTAATAGCTTATTAAAGATTAAGAAAATTTTAGAAGATTAAAAATTAGAAAAATTATTATTTTTTTGATGCTGAAACTTTTGAAACTTTTTAATTTAAAAATTATTAAAAAATATATTTTAAAATAATAAAACAAAAGTTTATATAATAATAAATATATAAAAAACGATTTCGAACCCAGCCTTCGATAGCTCAGTTGGTAGAGCGGTGGACTGTAGCGTTCGTTGAAATCCATAGGTCGCTGGTTCGAATCCGGCTCGAAGGATATTTTTTTTTTTAATATTTTTAGAAAAATTTTTATTAAAACGTTTTCAACAACAACATTTTTAAAATTATTAAAAAATTTTGTAATAAATTAAGTTATTAATAATATCGACAATCAAACTAAAAAATAGTTCAAATTATTATAATATTTGTATAATTTTACTCAAAAGTTAATTATTTACATTTTCTAGATTTTCTTAAATTTAAAGAAATTAAAAAAACGCAAACCTTTTAAACTTAAAATGTTTTAATTAAAATTTAAATGAAACTTGTTATTACTTAAAATAATAATCTATTACTAATAATTTAACTTTTTAAGAACTTCTATTTATTTAGAAGATAAATAATTTGAATTTCTTCTTTCGAAGTTAAAAGCTTTTAAAGTTTGACGTTTATTTCAATTAATTTACAAATTTATCAAAAAAAACATTAAGTTTGTCTACTATAGTTGATTAAATTGATTAAATAAAATATTTTTAATTCTTTATTAACTAAAAACAACTATTTTATTTCATAAATTTTTAACAAAAATCTTTTTTTAAACTAAAATTTAAATTTAAATTAATTTAAAATTAAATATTTCAAGTGGGGGTGTAGCTCAGATGGTAGAGCGCGCGCTTAGCATGCGCGAGGTACCGGGATCGATGCCCGGCACCTCCATTATTTTTTTTATTAATTTTTTTCGCTTATTTATGACGTAGGGTTCCATTTCTCAATCCACAACTTTTTTCTGCGTCTTTTTAGTTTCTTAAAAATAATAATTTAATTAATCACGTGACTAAGATAAATTTGCATAAATCATAAATTCAAAAAAACCTAAATATCATTATTCAGAAATTACTCTTTTCAAATACAAAACATTTTTCTCACGACCATATTGACACTTCATTACCTCACGCAGCGCTGATGACGTCATACGGCGCGTGAACTAATTTCGAGTGTAACGAATCACTAAAATATGACGTTCCGCTTCAATGCACTTCAGTTTTAAAATTGCATTAAAAAATGTCATAAATTTTTTTCGGAGTTTTTTGTGACGTCACTAAGCAATGACAGAAAAAATATTGTTGAGTTTAGATGACGTCATCAAGTTGGTGTATATTTTGTTAGGGGAAAATTGGCTTTCGACCAGATTTGTCGAATTCTGAAATTTTATGGGAAAATTTGTCTTTTAAAAAAGTTTTTTCAATTTTTTGTAATTTTCATAAAAAATGGAAAAAACGGTTTTTTTTTTTGTGGATTTATTTCTTATCAGTTTTTTTTATTTAAATTTAGAAAATTTTTTTGTCACTTTATCAAAATTTGACAAATCTATCAAACTAATGAAATAGGTTTTTTAATATTTAATTTCAAAATGTTATTAATAAAAAATTTATTTACAGACAACCTGTTTCTTACAACTCATAAAAAATTATAAAATTTTAAACAGAAACACGAGAAGCAAATATATATTTGAAAAGTTTAACAATTAATAATTAATTATTTTTAAAATGGACTATTGTTTGAAATTAGTTGAAAAAAATTTAAATTTTATGAAGCATAAAATTTGTCCAATTTTACACTTCAAGTTAAAAGCATATTCGGGATTTCCCCAAACCTGAAACTTCGATTCGAAAAAACTGGCTGAAAAAAATCAGTTTTACTTTGAAGTTGGTTGTGACGTCATCATCGCTCGATTGATTGTGATGTCATCAATCAATTTTCGCAAAATCTAAAAATGTTTGATGTTTAAAAAAAAGCCATTTTTTTGATCAATAAAACTTTAAATAAAAAATTAATTGTCGGTTTCCATGACAACCACAGATTTCGAACTGAAAATTGTTGGAACTTTTTCACTAACAAAAATTGTTGTTTCTAAGGTCGAAAAAGCGGTGATGACGTCACAAATCTTTTCAAGAAATCTTCTAATCCCTAATCTTCTTAGGTTTCTTTGAAGATTACGATAAGCTTCAAGTAAAAAGTAGATGACGTCATCAGAGGTTATGACGTCATCACTTGCAAGGTTCATTTAGAGTTACTCATTTTGGTGATGACGTCATAAGACGATGACGTAACAGAGTGTTTCACGATCGTAAAATTATAAAAATGATTTTAATTTTTTGAGTATTAAATAAATTATTTTTTGAAAATGAAAGTATCGATGTGATGACGTCATCAGATGCAACGATGAAAAAAAAAAACGTTTCCAAATAATTTTCGTAAATTTTCAAACAAGTAGTGAAAGAAAGTTGGAATTGAATTTATTCATTTGTCAAAAGTGTTGCCAAATTCTTTTTTTACAAATTCTATTTAGAAACTTTATTTCAAACATTTTCAAACAGTTGCAAAACAGTGTTGCAAAGATAGAATTTTTATATTTTTTTTTATTATGAAACATTAAAAATTCTAATTTTTTCGTGATTAGTGTTTCAAAATCAAATTTTATAAATTTAAAGGTTTTTAAAAGAAGCGAATTTAAGTGGAAAAAACTAATTATTTTTGCAGGTTTTAATGTTACCAGTTAATTATCTGAAATTTTACAATTTTTTTAATTAATTTTGAAAAAGAATATTTTTAAAAATTTGTTTTTCAGAATTTTAAATTTGATGTAAAATTATTTGACGCTAAAAATATTCAAATTTGATAATTAATTAATGATGACAAATTTGGCGTTAAACAAAAAATCCCGCAGAATGTCAGTTTCAATATCAGTTTTTCTGACAAAATTTTTTAAGAAATTTTAAAATAATTTTCAGAAATATAAATTTTTGTAAATTTCAAAAATTTCCACCAAAATTTGATGAAAATTAAAATATTTTCGATTCAACATTTTCGGGGAAATTCCCTAAAAAGAAACAACTGAATCACCCTTATTCTAAGCACTTGATGACGTCATCAGTTTTATAGATTAACTGGTTAGATTGATGACGTCATCAGCGAATGACAATTATTTATTTGGTAGCAGTGTTTCAAATCCTGTTTTTGAAAACTTTGAAAAGTTTCCAATTAAATTATTGAAATTGTGCCAAGAAATGAAAATTAATTTTATTATTTTGAAACATTTAAATTCGAAAATAGAAAATGATTTCTTGAATTTAAACTAATTTTTTTTTGCTTTTTATAAAAATTAATTCAGTTCTGAAAAAAAGGGTTTCCAAAAAAATCTTTTAAAATTTTGATTTAAGTTTTTTTAAAGTTTTTCATTTATTTTGATATCTTTGCAGTGTTTCCATTTATTTTTTATTAATTTTAAGCTGATAAAATTGATATTTTTTGTTTGAAATTTTGTACAATTTATCTTGTGTTTAATAAGGTTACCAAATAATTTTTAATAAAATCAAATATTAATTTAGATTTAAAAAATCTCAACCAATGAAATATCGATTTTTTATTAGAAATTTAATGGAAGATTTAATCAGAGTATTTTTAAAAACAGATTTTGATAAATTTGATAATTTCAAGATTCAGTATTCAACATTTTAAATTTTTTTAGTTTTTTGTTTAAAAATCGCAAAAATTAGAAAATTTTTTTGGAAACATTAAAACAATTTAAATATTTAAAAGTTTTTACGATTTTTTTTATATTTTTTGTTATCTGATTTTTTATGGCAATATAAACTTTAAAACTGTAAAAAAATGATTTCAGATAAAATTATTATTTTAATATTTCGTAAAAACAACTAAAAAAATAGTTTGGAAACACTAAAAAATTTTTTTAACTCCTCTAAAAAGCCTTTCATCAAAAGCCAGTTGTCAAAAAAAACCGTTTTTTTTAAAATCGATCAAAAAATGTTTCCAATTTTTATCTATTTAATTTATAACTCATTTTTTACAGTTTTGAGTGTTTCAAAAGCGTTTTTTAAAAACAACATCGCCGACGTAGACTTGTTTCAAGCAAATAATTGATTACTTGCGTATGATGACGTCATCACGCCATATGTAGATAGATAGCGCTAAAAATGAAATTTTAGAAGCTTCTGTTTATTGTAAGTTTAAAAATAAATGAAAATATAAAAGTGTTTCCGGTTTTAAAAAAGTAATTATTCATATATTTGAAAATTTGAATTTTTTAATAATTATTTGAAAATAATTTTTTCATTTTTTTGGTCAAAATCTTGAATTTTTAAAAAAGTAAAAAACAGAAAAAAACAACAATAAAAAAAACAAGAAGAAAAAAGAATAAATTATTCAGAAAAACAACAAAATTCTTTAAAAAAATTATTTTTATTCAAATTTTAAAAATTCTAAATCCTCAAAAAACATCTAAAAGACTGATGACGTCACAACGATACAGATAAATGAATAATGACGTCATAATCAATCTATACAGATTACTTTCGTCGCTAATATCTAATTCCCATCGTTAGTGATATCACCATGGTAACGTTGATGCAAATTAAATTTGTTGCTTAGTGATGAAAGTAAAAAGATCGATTTTCAGGGTTTCAAATTGAATATTTAAAATATTTTGTGAAAAAGTTTTTTTTTGGTGATTTCCAAAAGATGAAGATTTAGAAGATTAATGAATATTTGATTTTAAAAAAACTAAAAATTTGAATTTTTTGCAACTAAACAAACAACTTGATGTTGCTGATGACGTCATCAATAACTCACTTCTACACGCGATTTCTCACGAATAAGTGAACAGCTCAAATATTTGCGATGACGTCATCAACATTGACGCAAATTTTATTGAAATTAATTTGGAATCAGCGACATCAGTAAACAATTTTTCGTCACTTGATGGCGTTTTGAAGTTTGTTAAAGGATTAAATTAGTTTGTTTTTAGTGACTATTTTGGCTGTTTTCGAAATTGGCTTCAAGAATTTGAATCTTTGTTTGATTTTGGATTTTCAGTTTTCAGTTTTTTTTTTCTTTTTTTTTTTGAAAATTTTGAAATTTAAAAAAGTCATTTTGAGAATTTCTTTTTTTAACTTTTTCAATTTTTACAAAACCAACTTTCTTCGATTCTAAACTTAATATTTTAAATCATTTTAGTTTCAATCCAAAATAATTTATAAAAAAATTACCCAAAATTTCACTTTTTAGCCAAATTTAAGCCGTGTTCACTGAAGCGTGACAAATAATTGTTTATAAACATTTCAAACGGCAAGTTGGCGCACGAAAGGAAAAAAGCCATTTTAGTGCAATCTGTAAACAATATTTCAACAGCTTTGTTGTCGCGTAATTATGACGTCATTACGAGTCCCGTCTAAAGTCAATGAAGCGAAAATTTCTTTGAAATTAATCTTAACTAATTTCTTTGTCTTTTTTTTTGTGAGAAATTTGAAATAATTTTTTTTAAGGATTTTTTTTTGTGATCAAATTTTCATCGGAATTTGTTTTCGATTTTTTTGAATTTAATTTAAAAATTTGAAAAAGTTTTTCAACAAAAATTGGATTTTTTCGATTTATTTACAGAAAAAAATTTTTTTGTTTTTTTTAAATTTTTGTTTATTTTATTAAAAACACAAAAATAAGTTCTGAAAAAAATACTTTCTAAAAATTATTATAAAATTCTCAATGTTTCCAAACTAAAAATTAAAAATTTCAATTCCGTTAATTTATCATAAAATCAAAATCAGTGTTTCCAAACTAAAAATTAGAAAATTCTCAATTCCGTTAATTTATCACAAAATTAGTGTTTCCAAACTAAAAATTAAAAAAATCTCAATTCCGTTAATTGATCACAAAATCAGTGTTTCCAAACTAAAAATTAAAAAAATCTCAATTCCGTTAATTGATCACAAAATTAGTGTTTCCAAACTAAAAATTAAAAATCTCAATTCCGTTAATTGATCACAAAATCAAAATCAGTGTTTCCAAACTAAAAATTAAAAAAATCTCAATTCCGTTAATTGATCATAAAATCAAAATTAGTGTTTCCAAACTAAAAATTAAAAAAATCTCAATTCCGTTAATTGATCACAAAATCAAAATCAGTGTTTCCAAACTAAAAATTTGAAAAATCAGAAATTCGGCGGATTAAGAAAAGATTAATTTTTCTGAGAAGTAAAAACTGATAAATTATTAACTAAATAAAACATTTTTTAAATTTCATTTTTCTATTTGTGAACATGTCTTGAACACAGTGACGTCATCACCGATAAAAAAACTTTTAAAGTTTTTAATAAAAATCAATTCTTGATAAAAACTTTTTAAAGTTTTACAGAAATAGCAACGATGACGTCATCATGATGTCATCTTGTTTCATTTGTTGATTAAATTTCCACTTTTATTGATTACTTCACGATGACGTCACAGAAAAAGTCAATTTAAAGTTTCAAAGTTTTTCAGTTTTAAGGATTTCGTTTAAAAATCAAGTAGATGACGTCACAATAGAATTGATGACGTCACGACGACTCGAAACTTCTTGAAGAACTTCAATAAGCTCTGCAAAGTTTGCTACTTTAAAAAAGTTTCAAAATAATTCGAAAAAAAAATTATTAGATTCAATTATTAGTGAGAAAACGTAGATGACATCATGTGATGTTGTAATGACGTCATGCGATGATGTGAAATTTAATTTTTTTAATTATGAATTTTTTTTTGAGGTTTTTTAGAATTAATAATTTCGTAAAAAAAACAGAATTTTGAATCTAGAAAAAAAAAGGTTTGGAGCTAAAAATAAATTTCCGTCGAAATTATTTCATTTCGAAATGTTAAAATCGATCAACAAACTGAAAACAAACTGAAAATAAGTTTTGACAACAAAAACCGATATTCTAATAGTTTTTTTCTTCGTCAGCGATGCATAGCAACCTTTCAACTTTATACTTGGATGGTCGGTTGTCATGGCAACCGACTAAGATGTTAGTAATCAGTTTTTTTGAGGACTTGTTGGTTTTCAACAACTTTTAATCGATCTGAGGTTTTTTTTTCTGGAAAAGTTTTCTGTTTTTCTGTTGTTGAAAATTTAAGAAAGTTTTCGATTTACTAAAAATAGTTTTTTCTTGATTTTGTGATTTATTGGTGTTCACCTATTTTGATGGAACTCATTTTCGTTCTGCTTCATTAAACACGTCAATTATTACGACTCTAATTTTTCATTAAAGAAATTTTTTCAAAGTTTCAAAGTCTATAAATTTTTATTCCTTCATTTTTCACTGATAAGACTTCGTATCAATTCATAAGGATCTTGTTTATCTCTTACGTCAATCGCTGTCATGACGTCATCACTTACGTCACTAAAGCTAAAGGTTCATTTAAGTCTAGCCAAGTATTAGTTTACATCAAAGGGTTTTTCAAAGTTCCATTTTGGCCAAAAGCCATTTTAATGGTCAGAAAAACATTTGTTTGGTTTCGTTCCGCTTGAGTGAACACGGCAGGAGAATTTTTTTTTCTTTTTTTTTTTCTCGTTTTTCTTCAAGTTATTCTTTAGGTTGTTGAGGATTCAGAAAATGTTTCGCGGCGTTTATAGCGTCTTTTACGTCATCAGGTCTGAGTTAGAGCTTAGAAGTGTGTGTAGATTTTAGTTGAAAAGATTTTATTTGTAAAATTTGTTTAAAAAATTTAAAAAAATGTTTTTTCTGAATCAGCAAAATTTTCTTCAAAAAAATTATTTTATTTCAAAATTTATTAAAACTTTTTTTTCAACTTTTCTAAATCAATTTATTCAATATTTATTTTCTAAATAAACAAATTTTGATAAAAAAAAAACGATTTTTTCGCGATTAAGTTGTGACGTCATCACTTCGAAAGTAATCAATGAATATTAAAAAGTATTTTAATAATTTTTTGTTGTTATCTCCTTATTTGTCATCTGAATGACGTCATCACTTCTTTGTAGCGTTCGCGATTTTACGCTTCACTGCTTTTCATCACGTGACTCGAAATTTTAGCCGAAAATTTTTTCGGGTTTTTCAACTTTTTTGCTTTCTTCGAAATTTGATAAATTTTCGATGATGACGTCATCGTGACGTCATTGTAGTGTTGGTTTGGTCAAATCCTGACAAATTACATTTAATACAAAGAAGGTTTGGCTAATACATAATTTATTACATTCATTTTTCATAAAGTTTTTACATTAATATTATTCCGATGAAAAATTCTTAAAAAATGAGTTTTGAAACACTAAAATTCGCCTTCGATTTGTCAAAAGCTTTCAACTATTAATCATTTTACAGTTGAGTTGATAAATAGTGTTTCCAAATTTTTTTTGAGTAATTTTCAACTAAAAATAGTTTTTTTTTTCGAAAAACATGATTCTGGGCCATTTTTGAAAACAACCATTTTTTATTTCTAAAATTCAGCTGTCATCTCGTTTGACATTTATAAAGATTATTTGATTAAAATGATTTAAAAAATTTAAAAAACTTAATTTGAAACTCTGTAAATTGTTTCAAAATTTATTAATTTTTAAATTTTTAATATTTCAGTTTCAATTTGATTATTTTTTTTTAGTGAAATTTATTTTTATTTTTTCGGAAATATTTTCGAAATATTTGTTTGGAAACATTTATTACTTTCTAAATTAAAAATTTCTGTTTCTAGAACTTTTTTGTTTTTATTTCAATTTTTTTTTAGCTGATTTCTAAATTTTATTTTTTTTTTAATTTGAATTAATTAATTTTTTTAATTTTTCTATATAAGGTAAAAAAATGTTTAATTTTTAAAACGAACTTTTTGTTGATTTGTTTAAATTTTTTTAAAAACTTTTATTGCTGTTAAATTTGTGAGAAAATTTTTTGTAACTTTCAATTAATTCCCGTTTTTTCTAAAACGCTATTTTAGTCAACTCTTTGATGACGTCATCATCTATCAATATTCACAGATAATTAAGAAACTAGTGAAAAAAAATTTAAAAAAAATAATTTTGAAACACTCTTCAGAAAATGCGTTTCAATTTGCTTCGAAAAATTCTAATTTTTCTCTTTGTAAACACTTTTCTGGCAAATGGCGCTAAACAAGAACCAATCGAAGCAAGCTTCACAATAAAAGAAAACCAAAAAGAGAGTGAGTGACGTCATCATCGATGATGACGTCATCATTTATCAATTTCAATCTCGCAGATGTTTGCTTCGCTAGTTTGAGTGAATTTTCTGTTTCGTCCGGAAAATACGAATTATTCAATCAGCAACTTCGGTATAATTCGAGCGGTGGTGACGTCATCACTGATGACGTCAACTTTGTGTCTGTGGATGAAGATTCAGGTGATTTGATGTTGAAGGAAGGATTTGATCGAGAGGTCAATTGTGGGAGATCTTTGAAATGTATGATTAAATTATTGGTGAGTTTTCTGCGATTTTATGCAAATTAGGTGTTTTTATGGAATTGATTTTTGATAAATATTTTTGAGGTAACATAAAAAAGTGTTTCACTTCAAATTTTTTATAAAATTTTGTTTAAAAAAATAAATAAATTATTTCAAAATTTGTGCAAATAATTAAATAGCAAAAAATTTTTTCAAAATTTATTTAAAAATTTATTTTTTTTATTATTATTATTATTAAATTATTTATTTTAAAAATTCGGAAATATTTTATATAAATTTAAAATATTATATTTTTTTAAATTTGATTTTATCAAAATTTTTTGATATTTAATTAATAGAAAAAAATACAAAATATTTTCTAAATTTGCTGATAATTTTGTAAATAATAATTTAATTATTATCTGATTATTATAATTTTATAAAATATTGATATTCTATTAATAAAAGCTTTTATTTCTTTATATATATTTCCATTCAGCAAAAATTAGTTAAAAAAAAAACTATATAAAATACGAAATTAATTTTTAATATTTATAATTATTGATGATTATAAATTTATAATTTTATAAATTTATAATTTTTATAAATTTTTTATTTTTAAAAAATGATTTTCGAAACTTTAAAAAAATTCTTTAAAATTTAAAAAGTTTTTTTTAAAGATTTTTAAAAAAGCTGTAAAAAATATCAACTTATTTATTATTATTATTATATATTTATTTATTATTTATTTATTCAAACTTTTATTCGTATTTTTATATATTATTTATGTAAAGTTAGCAACTAAATACCTTTTTGTCCAAATTGTTCAAAAATCCCCCAAAAAAGCCAAATTCGTAATTTTTTAACAAATCTTGATGACGTCATCAACAGATCAATCAAAACACGCGATCTTATTTAGTGGACATCTTTATCGATGACGTCAACGACAACAAACCCTACTTCCCAATATGCGGCGATCATCAACATAAATGTGACGTCACAGTCGATGTCCCGGAGTCTCTAGAAGTCGGGAAGCGAATTAAAATCAACCAACTTCTTGCAGCTGATGACGACATTGGTAAGTGATGACGTCATCACCTCAAACGAGTTCTAATTGGACGATTTTTAGAATCAAATTTGAAATTGAAATATATTTTATCAACGGATCAAAATTTTGAAGTAATTTTTGAAGAAGGGAATTTATATTTGAAACTTTTACAAGAACTAGGTACACGCGCGCCCCAATCGTCCCAAAGACCCCTTTTCAACGACTCTCTGATACAGATTATGAGTTTCGGAACGATCTCAGTTTACATCTTCAAGCAGAAGACTCCGGAAGACGAGCTTCATCTTGGATCACAATCAACATCCGGGTGATCAACATCAACGATCACAAACCTCATTTTGAACAAACTGTTTATGACGTCACCATCACTGAACAACAACAAATCGGTGACGTCATCACCACTGTTCGAGCAACTGATGACGACGCACCGCCTTTTGATGACGTCACGTATTATCTATCAGCTAGTAATGACGTCATCGCTCATGAGCTGGTTGCTATTGACGAAAAAAGCGGTGACGTCACGCTGAAAAGTCACGTGGATTGGTTGAAACACGATAAGTAGGTGATGACGTCATCATGATGAAATGTTGATGACTTTCCTTATGAAGGATGAAAATTCGAATCAAAGCGCGTAATGGCGATGATGACGTCATGACCGGAAAGACAGTTTTGAGGATTTCGGTGAAAGATTCCAACAACAACGATCCCAAGATCACACTGAAATTTAAAACTGGAGACTTCTTTGTTTCAAATGAACACAAGCGTAAGTTGTCGGTTGTCATGGCAACCGATAGTGATGACGTCATCATTTCAGTTTACATTCCCGAGGATGTGTTTCCGGGCAATTGCTTCGCGCTCATTGAAATATCCGATGGAGATCACGGAAGAAACGCGGAGGTTGACGTCATGATTACGTCACGCGATAGTGACGTCATCGGTGATTTGAGTGACGTATTTCAAGTGACGGATTTTCAAACCAATCAGAAATGGTTGAAAACCACGACAACGTTAGATCGCGAGACGAAGTCACAATATCACGTGATCATTCAAGCGTGCGATCGCGGCGAAGAAAAGAGGTGATGACGTCATAAGTGTATTCTGATCTTCATGCTGATGTCATCAGATGCTCCCAAAAAGTCCTGGATGTTGAATTGTTGGATGTGAATGATCATGATCCGGTATTTGATGAGCATGACTCCATGGTAACCATTCCCGAAGATATTGACGTTGGCATGGAGATCTTCGCGGTAAAAGCTGTTGATGATGACGCTTTAAATGGACCAGCTTTTATAAAAGGCCAGGTTTGAGGGGTTTTAGATGATTTTAGGGGTTTTTTAAATGACTTTTTTGATGATTTTTTAGACTAGAAATGAGAAAGTTGTTTCGACAAATGGATTAGTGTCTTATATGCTTGTTAATAATAATGGAGATTTTCGAATTGATTCAAAAACTGGAAAGATTTTTGTAAATCGATCTTTAGATCGTGAAAACGTTTCACAATATAAGGTTTAAAATATTTCAAAGTTTTTCTAAATTAATTTAATTGTAAAAAATCCACGCCAAAAAAACATAATTTTTAAGCTGAGAAAATGATAAAAAGGTGCTGAGGACTTTTCTTCTGCTAGAACCTTTTTTTGTGGCGTGGATTTTGCAATTTACTGTTTTGTGAGCTTAAATAATTTTCAATTAAGCTAAAACATAAATTTCTTACTTTTAAAATTTAATAAAATGTTCACTAATCAACTGGCCGGTTAGCTCAGTTGGTTAGAGCGTCGTGCTAATAACGCGAATGTCGCGGGTTCGATCCCCGTACTGGCCATATTTTTTTTTCTAATTTTTAACTAAATATGACGTCATAGTTGACAGTAAGAGCACGTGACGGAGGCATACCAGTTGCTAGGGAAGCAGTGACAACAGTAAACGTGAAGATTGATGACGTCAACGACAACGTTCCAGAATTTCATTTTCAAAATGAAGACGAAGATGAAGTACTAGCTTCCGTGATATCTGATGACGTCATCCTTGTAATGAAAGTAAGTGGCTGGTGGTTATTGTGATGACGTCATCATTGATGACTTGTAGAAAATTGATGACGATGAAGGGACAAATGGAGAAACTGAAATCAAATTGCTGAATAATCCAATAAATAATCAAAACGAAACTGTTTTTTTATTTGATCAACAAACTGGAGAACTTCGTCTCAATTTCAAATATCCAAATCTTCGAAACCAACTTCGTCAATATTTCCTTCTCTTTGAGGTTCGTTGTCATCGAAACAAACCTTCTTGTGACGTCATTGATGATTACAGATTGAAGATAAGGGTTCACCTCCATTGAGTAGTAAACGAAGTGTTCCGGTGACAATTGTAGATTTCAAAGTGGGTAAATTTATCAGTGGTGACATCGATACTGAAAACAACTATTTGATGATCGCGGTGATGACGTCAGTGTTCGTACTTCTCGTTCTACTTGTCATTGGATTCGCTTACTTCAAGTATGCAAGATCTGCAAAGGTTCGTTGCTATTGGTTGCTACTGGTTACTAGTTGGTTGCTACTGGTTACTAGTTGGTTGCTACTGGTTACTAGCTGGTTGCTACTGGTTACTAGTTGGTTGCTACTAGTTACTAATTGGTTGCTACTGGTTACTAATTCGTTGCTATTAGTTACTAGTTGGTTGCTACTAGTTACTAGTTGATTGCTACTGGTTACTAGTTGGTTGCTACTGGTTACTAGTTGGTTGCTACTGGTTACTAGTTGGTTGCTACTGGTTACTAGCTGGTTGCTACTGGTTACTAGTTGGTTGCTACTAGTTACTAATTGGTTGCTACTGGTTACTAATTCGTTGCTACTAGTTACTAGTTGGTTGCTACTAGTTACTAGTTGATTGCTACTGGTTACTAGTTGGTTGCTACTGGTTACTAGTTGGTTGCTACTGGTTACTAGCTGGTTGCTACTGGTTACTAGTTGGTTGCTACTGGTTACTAATTGATTGCTACTAGTTACTAGTTGGTTGCTACTGGTTACTAGTTGGTTGCTACTGGCTACTAATTGGTTGCTACTGGTTACTAACTGGTTGCTACTGGTTACTAGTTGGTTGCTACTGGTTACTAGTTGGTTGCTACTGGTTACTAGTTGGTTGCTACTGGTTACTAGTTGGTTGCTACTGGTTACTAATTGATTGCTACTGGTTACTAATTGGTTGCTACTGGTTACTAGTTGGTTGCTACTGGTTACTAGTTGGTTGCTACTGGTTACTAATGGATTGCTACTGGTTACTAGTTGGTTGCTACTGGTTACTAACTGGTTGCTACTGGTTACTAATTGATTGCTACTGGTTACTAACTGGTTGCTACTAGTTACTAATTGGTTGCTACTGGTTACTAGTTGGCTGCTACTGGTTACTATTTGGTTGCTACTGGTTACTAGTTGGTTGCTACTGGTTACTAATTGATTGCTACTAGTTACTAGTTGGTTGCTACTGGTTACTAATTGATTGCTACTAGTTACTAGTTGGTTGCTACTGGTTACTAGTTGGTTGCTACTGGTTACTAGTTGATTGCTACTGGTTACTAGTTGGTTGCTACTGGTTACTAACTGGTTGCTACTGGGTGGTTGCTGGCTGTTTTTATGATATTAAAATGTTGATGACGTCACAGATTGGTGATATTGAGGCGGATGAATCTCCAGAAGCGGAGAAATACGAATTGATGAAATTAAACAATTCAATAAAATCAATGAAGCAAAGCGACGAATGGAAAAGCGATAATTCGCGGTTAGTGATGACGTCACAAGCACTTGATGATGTCATTAACCAAATATCTTTTAGATATGATGAATTAAAAGAAGCTACTCCGAAACGATCATTCAGTAAATCGACAGTGACGTCACACGTGAGTGATTTTGATGACGTAATTGTTGATTAATAAAATCATATTTCATCAGCATCAAACCACTTCCGGAAACAATAAAGTCTCGTTGTTGTCAAGACAACCAGAGACAGATAGTGGTCGCGGTGACAGTAGTCCTGACGCGGTCAGTCCAATTGACCCGATGTATGAAGCTGGTTTGTAATTTGCATAAAATTTCTTCTCGTTGTTTTGATGACGTCATCAGCAGTGACATCACGTGGTGAATTTGAGGAGAGTCTAGGACCTTGTTGTTCACAAGTGTGTCTGACGGAAGGACATTCTGATGGGTGTTGGATTAATCTAAATCCTGGAATAAAAAATGGTAAAAAAAAAATGAAAAAAAATTTTTTTAATTTTTAATTTTTAAAAAGATTTTTTTCTGTTTTTAGAATCCAACAAACTCCTTTCGCCGACTAATTATCCTCCACCAAGTCCACATCAATCAACTTCACTTTATGTTGATCTTTACCCTCCAAATTTAACTCCTAATTCAAACTATCTTACATATGAACCAGTACCTAGCAACCAAGTTGATTCTCGTAACTTCTATCCGTATCCAACCACTACGATGACGTCAATATATTCGAGCGTCGTTGCCCCGGAAACACGTCACTACGAAACTGATGCATACAGTACATATGCGCGGTTACCATCATCGGGGCGTCCAAGCAGTGCTCTTCCGCATCAGCATAATCGAATCCCCGTCAATCATTCAACAACTTCCCGAAGGTACAACACTCCATCACGAATCGATGACGTCACTTCCTGTGTGTCCTACAATGCACCTTATGATCGAGTGACGCCGCGATTTCGACGCAGCGCTTCTACAGACGCTATTTTACATCAAAACGAACCAGTGACGTCACAAAAGCGCGATGAAAATGATGAAGTCAGCATCCGGGAAACCAGAGAAATCGTCGCAAACATCGAGAAGCTTCTGGCCCACAAATGACCCCCACGTGACCCCAAATGAACTCACGTGACCTCAAATGAACTCACGTGACCCCAAATGACCCCACGTGACCCAACTCTAGGTGCCTTTTACACAAAATGACGTCATTTTTGCATCAAAGCCACCTTGGCTTTCGATGACGTAAAAGTTGATGACGTCACAAACATTTAGTAGATTTTATTTTTTAGTTTTTTTTTTAATTTTTTATTTTCTTCAATTTTCAAAAAAATATTTTTTATTTGGAATTTTTTTGTTTAAAATTTGAAGTTTGCAGAAAAAATCAGTTAAAAAATTCAATTCTTGAAATTTTCTTCTAAATTGTAGAAAAATTGAAACAGAAACCAAAATAATTTCAATATTTAATAATTTAGAAAAAAATTAGTTAAAATTAAATAAAAATAAGTTTATAATAAATAATAATAATAAATTGATAATAATAATTAGTTAGAAATTTAAATAAATCTTTTATTTTTATTTTAAATATTTTTTTTCAATTTTAGAATTAAAAAGAAAGAAAAATAAAACTTGAAAAACTAAAAATTTTCTAAATTTGAAAATCTATAATAAGTTTTTAGAGGTTGTAGTTCCATTAAGTAAGTTTTATTGGTGTTTTTTAAACTCTGTGAACTTTAGAGGTTTCAAAAATAAGAAAATTAATTTAAAGAAAAAAAAAGATATAATATAACAGAAGTTTTAGTAAAAAACGTTTTGTAATTGATTAAAAATTATGGTTAAAAAATTCAAAAAAAAATATGCATTGGCCGGGAATCGAACCCGGGCCCCCCGCGTGGCAGGCGAGGATTCTACCACTGAACCACCAATGCTGTTGATTACGAATTTGAAGAAGTAATTATTAACTAACTTTTCATTTATTTTGTTTATAAATTTACTATAATATAAACAATAAATAAATTAATAATGAATAAAAACATAACTGAGTTTAAATTTGAGCTTTTTTAGTAAAAAAAATATTAAAAAAACTGAAGTTAGAAATTATTAACAACTTTGAAATTTATCAAAAGAATAAAAATTAAAAAAAATTATTTTGTAAACTTTAATTAAACTTTATATAATTAACAAATATAAAATATATCGAATAAAAACCAACAAATTATTACTGGCGCCGTTTAGTGTTAAGTTTTAAATAAATCTATTGAATGTCTTCAAAAATTTGTTTAAAAATTTATCTAAGTTTTTTTTGAAACATCCAATCATTTACAGATCGAATCTGGATTCTTAGAAAAGTGGGATTTATGATTAAATAAACGTTTTTGTAATTAACCTTACAAAGATTACATTTATTTCAATAAATTTGAATGAGGGAACCTGAAGAAAGCATCTCTCGCTAACACACATTCTCACAAATGACATCTATTTAATTAGAAACATAGAAAGAAAAACTAACTAACTAACTAACTAACTAACTAACTAACTAACTAACTAACTAACTAACTAACTAACTAACTAACTAACTAACTAACTAACTAACTAACTAACTAACTAACTAACTAACTAACTAACTAACTAACTAACTAACTAACTAACTAACTAACTAACTAACTAACTAACTAACTAACTAACTAACTAACTAACTAACTAACTAACTAACTAACTAACTAACTAACTAACTAACTAACTAACTAACTAACTAACTAACTAACTAACTAACTAACTAAATAACTAACTAACTAACTAACTAACTAGCTAACTAACTAACTAACTAACCAACTAGCTAACTAACTAACTAACTAACTGACTAACTAACTAAATAACTAACTAACTAACTCACTAATTAACTAACTAATCGTTCTGATGCTTATTTTTTTATATAAATGCTAAGGAGGGTGCCTGAAGAGAGCACCTCTCGCTAACACACATTCTCAAAAATAACATCTATTAAGTTAGAAATATAGAAAGTAAAAGATGTAACACATGGCATTTCAGTAGTCCTCAAAGCATATAACAGTGAATAATAACATAGAATGTTAATAATATAAAAATTCACAGTTTAGAAATGACAATTGTGGCAATATTGAAACGGTTCAACTTCTGCTTGAACAACGCGAGTGATTCTGACATGACAATGTCTGATGGCAGCTGGTTCTATGTACTAATTGGCGGTATGAGAAATAAACATTCAATATAGAAAGCAAAAGATGTAACAAAGGATAATTTCCCGCTCTGTTGACGTCATGGACGCGTCATGGAAACTCTCATCAAATCTTTATCTTTTTAATTTTCATCAAAGACATTTGAAATATACATCTTCTCCATTCTTGTTGATCTAAAAACAGATCTCATGATGACGTCACACCCGCTCTGATGACGTCATGGACGCGTAGCTGAAATAAAAATGAAAATAGTTGCATTCGTATTAGATAGATTCAAATATCTAAATCAAAAACGGTATTCTTACTAAAAATTCTTAAACAAAAATATAGAAAGCAAAAGATGTAACACATGACATTTCAGTAGTCCTCCAAGCATATAACAATGATTTTAAAACTCGAAACCAAGATCTATAAATTTATGAAATTTATGATTAAATAAACGCTTTTGTAATTACAATTGTCACGTGACCAAAGTTTTCAAATTAAAAAATAATTTTTATTTATTTGAATTTATTTAAAATTGGTTTAAAGTTTTGAATATTTTGATTTAAATTTAAACAAATTAGTAATTAAAGAATAAGAACATTTAAGAAAATGTTTTATAATTTTTAAATTCAAAGGATTTATTTGAATCTGTTTAAAAATTAAGTTTTAAATTTAAATAATAAATAATTTAAACTTCAAATATTTAGATTCGAAAGAAATTAGTTAAAAAATTATCAGTTAACTTTTTAAAGTTTTAAAATTCAGAAGTTTTCGAACTGATTTCAACTTAAAAATAAATTTATTCTTTCAAGACAAGATCTATAAGTTTATAAATATATTTTTATCTCAACTCTTACCACATACTATCGATTCGTTGAAAGTTTTACATCTTTTTAAAAATTTCTTGTTTCTTGTTTAACATTTTATTAGTTTTTGTTAAAACTTTTTTATTTGAAATTAATTTCTTTGATAACTTAGAAACAGTTGAACTAAATAGTTACAGAAATTAATTTCCTAATAGAATTTGATTTTATAACTTTTTAAAATAATTCCTAACCAGAAAACTAGAAAGTTTTTATTTAAATTTTTAAATAAAAATAATATTTACTTTTTTAAAAGAAATAATACAGAATTCTATATAAGGAGAAAAATAGAACTGTTTTTTTAACTAAATGTTTTTTTAGAAGTATTTAGAATTTATGAAAAGACTAAGATTATGAATATTGATTTATAATATATATATTATTATTATATATTTTTAATAATAATGTTTAATAATGAATACTATTTTTTAATATTCAAATAATTTTATTATTATTTTAAACTAGAAATTTAAAAGGTTTTTGTTTAATATATTAATATATATCTGTAATACGTTTATATATTTTATGAATTTTTAACTATTTTTTAACTGTTTACACTAAAAAGACCTTGTGTGTTTTTTTTTTGTTAGTATTTTTTCAATATATTATTTATAAAAGTTTTTTTTAAAACCCTTTTTTGTTTTGATGTCAAGTCAAGATAAACATCAAAAAATTAAATTTTTTAAAAGTAACTTTATATTTTTTTGTAGAAAAGTTGTTTAAAAACAGTTTTTTTGCTTATTTTCATAAAATAGATAAACAATTATTTATTTTCATTGATTTTAAGGATTTATTAAACATTTTTAAATAGAAAAAATGTTGAAATTGTTATTAATTTGGGTTTGGGTTTCATTTATATCAGCTAGTAAGTTTTTGATTTTTTTCCATTTATTCTGTTATCAAAAATTTTTTCTATTTTCAGAAATTATCAATTCTTCAAACTTTCATCAAAACTTTTCAACAATTGATAAAAATTTAGACAGTAAAGTAAATTTTATTATTATTTTGTGTTTTTTTTAACTTTTATTTTTTTGATAAAATCTGAGATAAAAGCTAAAATTATAATTTTCTTTAACTTCTAAACATTTAAATAAAATAATTTTTTAGACTGAAATTTACAAGATTTTAAATAATTTCAAATTTTTTCGATTTAATAAAAATAATTTCAACAGAAAAACGTCAAATCAAACAACTTAAATTTTTCTGTTAAATATATTTTAACTCCAAAACAGAAAGTCGGAAAATTTGCTAATTTGCATATTCCCGTAAGTTCTCATTTTAGGGGATTTTTTTTTTGTCCTAAAATTTATTTTTTTCAGCAAAGTTATTTTAGAAGATCAATCCCTAGGTTACGAATACGAGGAGATACATATAACTTTGATATTGACTCTGTCGGGAACCTCTATCTCATTCGTAAACTAATGTTATGTCCGACGCAATATGACGTCAGTGGTGATGACGTCATCACATGTTAAATTTAAATTTTTGAATTTTTAGTTGGAAGCATTTACAAGAGTTCAAGGAAACCCGATAAAATTTATTCAGATTGAAGTTAAATGTGATAAAGTTGAAAATAAAACGATTAAAATCATTGAACCGTTACAAAAGCTGATTTCTATAAAAATCAATGAAAGTTTTCAATTAAAAGTAAATTAGCATTTTTATTCCGTTTCTTAAACACCTAAAACTGTAAAAACTCCTCAACAAAGTTTGTTAATATCTTATTTATTAATATATTATCATTATATTATATTATTATTATTATATTATTATCATATTATTATTGTATTATTATATTATACTATATTATTATTATATTATATTATACTATATTATATTATTATTATATTATTATCATATTATACCATATTATATTATTATTATATTATTATCATATTATTATTGTATTATTATTATATTATATTATTACTATATTATATTATTATTATATTATTATCATATTATACCATATTATATTATTATTATATTATTATCATATTATACCATATTATATTATTATTATATTATTATCATATTATACCATATTATATTATTATCATATTATTATTGTATTATTATATTATACTATATTATTATTATATTATTACTATATTATATTATTATTATATTATTATCATATTATACCATATTATATTATTATTATATTATTATCATATTATTATTGTATTATTATTATATTATATTATTACTATATTATATTATTATTATATTATTATCATATTATACCATATTATTTTATTATCATATTATACCATATTATATTATTATTATATTATTATCATATTATACCATATTATATTATTATTATATTATTATCATATTATTATTGTATTATTATATTATACTATATTATTATTATATTATTACTATATTATATTATTATTATATTATTATCATATTATACCATATTATATTATTATTATATTATTATCATATTATTATTGTATTATTATTATATTATATTATTACTATATTATATTATTATTATATTATTATCATATTATACCATATTATTTTATTATCATATTATACCATATTATATTATTATTATATTATTATCATATTATTATTGTATTATTATATTATATTATTACTATATTATATTATTATTATATTATTATCATATTATACTATATAATATTATTATTATATTAAATTAATATTCTTTATTATCCTGATATAATATATATATAGATATATAATATGATATAATTTATCTTTAAATAATAATAAATATTAGTTTTAAATAAAGACATGTTTAGATAAACAATACATTAAATAAATATATTATTGTTTTATCATAAGATATAATAATATTATTCAATAAACAAAATTGAAACAGTTGAGTATTTGATTGTGAAAAAATACTTTTTATATTATATATTTCTACTCTATAAATCTATAATTATTATTATATTATTATTATATAAATATCTTTTTATCTATTTTTTTTTAGCTGAATTTTTTGAATTACTATAAAAAATTTTTTGTGAAAATTTTGATAAATTTTTGTGATTATTTCATTTTAAACTAAATTTCTATTTTCTTAAAATATAAAAATGTATTTAATTCAAACACATTAATTTGTAAAAATTCCTTCATCAACAACCTCAAAAAAAACATTTGTTTTTAAATTCTTATATTTGGTGGTTTAAGGTGTTTTTGAGGATTTTTATTTTTAGGTTTCTGATGGAAATGGGAAAATTTTAAGAAAAAATTTGAAATTTTTGATAACTAAAACTCGAAGTGATAAATTTGGAAAAAATTTATTTATTATTGATTCTTTAAATGGAAATATTTCAGTAAATTTCGAATATAGAGGCTCCAAAATAATCTCAGGAATATTTCCTATTTCAGTAAAAGTAAGTATATAATAATTACATAAATGCATAATAAATATATAATAATTACACAATACATATATAATAAATACATAATAAATATTTAATAAGTACATAATAATTACATAATAACTACATAAATGCATAAATACATAATAAGTACATAATAATTACATAAACGCATAATAAATATATAATAATAATTACACAATAAATACATAATTAATACATAATAATTACATAAATGCATAATAATTACATAATAAATACCTATAATAATTATATAATAACAAATGATAAATACATAATAAATACATAAATACATAATAAATATATAATAACAAATAATTCTTTTAGGTTTCAGATTCAAAAATTCCTTCAATTTTTTTTACAAAAAAATTTATTGTTGAAATAAAAAAACAAGAAGAAAAACAAACAGAAAAAAGCGAAATGGAATGGATCAATAGAAAGAGAAAGAATAAATTTTATGAAAATTATTGGTTTATTATCACTATTATCACCCTCATTTGCATAATCTTAGCTTTTCTCATCACAACAATTTGCATAAAAGTTCGTTTCAAAATTTCATATCTCAAAAAATTTCAAAAATTTCAACATTTTTTGCAGCAAAAACAAAGAAACAATTTACAACGTAACAAAAGGTAATTCCCCGCATGTGACGTCATCATTTGTGACGTCATCACTTCATGTACAGACGCTTCCGGTTGAATAGTTCGGTGACAGCCATGTCTCTTGAAACAGGAAGTGGAAAATGGAAAATTAATTCATTTCCGGCCCACAAACCAATCCATTTTATTAATGCCCCTGCCCTGGTAGCCCGGTCCTCAACTGCTTGGACTCCGACCACCCACACTTCGTCAACTCAGGTTTTTAGTTTTTAGTTTTTTCAATTTATTTAAAAAAATCGACTTTGTAGAATTTAGTGAATGATAAAAATGGATGTTGTGACGTCACTGCCAATGATGTCATAAAGAAGAATCGTCGATTAGATGCTGATGACGTAGCTAAAAAAGCGAAAGCTAAAAAAAGCGGTAAATGTTTTCCAAAAAATTTGCAACAAATAAACTTTGAAATTTTACATTTAGAAACCTTAAAACAATTGGTTCATCGAAAATCACTCAACCGGAACGCGTCTCACGTCACCTCGATTCCCGGATCTAGTAAATGTGTCATCCATCTTGGAGTGAAAGATATTTGTCAAGGTTTAAAATCTTCTTTTAATTTTGGAGGATATCAGCATTGGTGGTTCAGTGGTAGAATTCTCGCCTGCCACGCGGGAGGCCCGGGTTCGATTCCCGGCCAATGCATAATTTTTTTTTTATATAATTTTTGATTTTTCTCACAATTGAAATTTATAATTTAAATTTTAGTTTATTTATTGTAAGATCTAAAAACAAAATCTTTAAGAAATAAGTTACAAAATAGAATATGAAATTATAAAATAATTTTTCTAACTTTAAAAATAAAAGAAATTTTTTTTTCAATCAGCAAAAACTCTGATCGAAAAACCACCAACAGTAGATCGGAGCTTGAATAAAATGTCGCCGAAACCGAAAGCACAATTTCCGGCCGTTCATGAAAATCCACCCGATAAAAATAATGAATCGAATTGGGTTGAAACAGAAGATTTATGAATCTTTGTTCCGTTTTTTTTTGGGGATTTTTATTTTTTAATTTTTCAAAAATTTCATAAATTGCTGAAGTCAGTGAAGCGTAAAAATTTGGTGTTCACTGAAGCGTGAAGATTTTAAAGGAACATTTTTAAACAATATCAGAGCAATCTTTATGAAATTGAAGTTGATAATTGTTTTTATTCAAAATAATAAATTAAAATTTGACGATTCGTAGATAAAAAAGTATTTTTTTTAGAAGTTCAGATAATTTTAGGAATAATATTTTAATTTAAACAGATTTTTAAAAAAAAAATTTTAATTTTAAAATCAGATGGTTGTTTTATCAGGTTTCAAAGACCCCAGAAAACGCAAGAAAGACCCAAAGATAAGACACGAAAACTTTATCAGAGTTTTTCAGATTCGATTTTTTAAAAAATTTTTTAAGAATATTTTAATTTGAAATTTAAAGTTTTTGGTGAAAACTTATTAAAAGTTGTTCTTTTCTAATAAATTGATGATTAAAACTCAGATTTTTGTTAAAAATTAAAAATTACTTCAAAAATTACTGAAGCAAAAAAAAACAGATTTTACCGCAGAGGAAAAATAACTGAAAAAATTTGAAAATGTTTCGAACTATTCGGGATGAAATTAGAAGAGATGAACCAGTCGAAAAACCATTTCATGAACCAGTCGAAAAACCATATAATGAACCAGTTGAAAAACCATATAATGAACCAGTCGAAAAACCATATAATGAACCAGTTGAAAAACCATATAATGAACCAGTCGAAAAACCATATCATGAACCAGTTGAAAAACCATATAATGAACCAGTTGAAAAACCATATCATGAACCAGTTGAAAAACCATTTCATGAACCAGTCGAAAAACCATATAACGAACCAGTTGAAAAACCATATCATGAACCAGTCGAAAAACCATATAATGAACCAGTAGAAAAACCATATAATGAACCAGTTGATGAACCTCTTGTACCACCAGCTTCACGACCTCAAAGACCATTTCAGGTTCCGTCTTTTTTAAACGTTCAGGTAAGTTTTCATGAATAAATATTTTGATGTTTTAAAAACCAAAGATAAGAAAACTTTTAAAATTTTATTCATGAAAAGTTTAATTAAAACAAATTAGAAATATTTCTTATTTAAATTAAAATAAAAAATAGATTAAATGGTTGCTAGGTGACTACCGCGTGGTAGATAGATGGTTGCTATGCATTTGCTAGATGGTTGCTAGGTGTTAGTTAGATGGTTGCTATGTGTTAGTTAGATGGTTGCTATGTGTTAGTTAGATGGTTGCTAGGTGTTAGTTAGATGGTTGCTATGTGTTAGTTAGATGGTTGCTAAGTGTTAGTTAGATGGTTGCTATGTGTTAGTTAGATGGTTGCTATGTCATAGTTAGATGGTTGCTATGTGTTAGTTAGATGGTTTCTATGTGTTAGTTAGATGGTTGCTAGGTGTTAGTTAGATGGTTGCTATGTGTTAGTCAGATGGTTGCTATGTGTTAGTTAGATGGTTGCTATGTCATAGTTAGATGGTTGCTATGTGTTAGTTAGATGGTTGCTATGTGTTAGTTAGATGGTTGCTATGTGTTAGTCAGATGGTTGCTATGTGTTTGCTAGATGGTTGCTATGTGTTAGTTAGATGGTTGCTATGTGTTAGTTAGATGGTTGCTATGTGTTAGTCAGATGGTTGCTAAGTGTTAGTTAGATGGTTGGTATGTGTTAGTTAGATGGTTGCTATGTGTTAGTTAGATGGTTGCTATGTGTTAGTTAGATGGTTGCTAGGTGTTAGTTAGATGGTTGCTATGTGTTAGTTAGATGGTTGCTAGCTGTTATTTAGATGGTTGCTATGTCATAGTTAGATGGTTGCTATGTGTTAGTCAGATGGTTGCTATGTGTTTGCTAGATGGTTGCTATGTGTTAGTTAGATGGTTGCTATGTGTTAGTTAGATGGTTGCTATGTGTTAGTCAGATGGTTGCTATGTGTTAGTTAGATGGTTGCTATGTGTTAGTTAGATGGTTGCTATGTGTTAGTTAGGTGGTTGCTATGTGTTAGTTAGATGGTTGCTATGTGTTAGTCAGATGGTTGCTATGTGTTAGTTAGATGGTTGCTATGTGTTAGTCAGATGGTTGCTATGTGTTAGTTAGATGGTTGCTATGTGTTAGTCAGATGGTTGCTATGTGTTAGTCAGATGGTTGCTATGTGTTAGTTAGATGGTTGCTATGTGTTAGTTATATGGTTGCTATGTGTTAGTTAGATGGTTGCTATGTGTTAGATGGTTGCTAGGTGGTTGCTATGTGTTAGTTGGATGGTTGCTATGTGTTAGTTAGATGGTTGCTAGGTGGTTGCTATGTGTTAGTTGGATGGTTGCTATGTGTTAGTTAGATGGTT
Organism: Pegea sp. RAD2-039; assembly: GCA_034620365.1. Classification (NCBI taxonomy): domain Eukaryota; kingdom Metazoa; phylum Chordata; class Thaliacea; order Salpida; family Salpidae; genus Pegea; species Pegea sp. RAD2-039. Next base: position 27,795 of record JAQGEQ010000178.1, read on the forward strand.
GCTATGTGTTAGTTAGATGGTTGCTATGTGTTAGTCAGATGGTTGCTATGTGTTAGTTAGATGGTTGCTATGTCATAGTTAGATGGTTGCTATGTGTTAGTCAGATGGTTGCTATGTGTTTGCTAGATGGTTGCTATGTGTTAGTTAGATGGTTGCTATGTGTTAGTTAGATGGTTGCTATGTGTTAGTCAGATGGTTGCTAAGTGTTAGTTAGATGGTTGCTATGTGTTTGCTAGATGGTTGCTATGTGTTAGTTAGATGGTTGCTATGTGTTAGTTAGATGGTTGCTATGTGTTAGTCAGATGGTTGCTATGTGTTAGTTAGATGGTTGCTATGTGTTAGTTAGATGGTTGCTATGTGTTAGTTAGGTGGTTGCTATGTGTTAGTTAGATGGTTGCTATGTGTTAGATGGTTGCTATGTGTTAGATGGTTGCTATGTGTTAGCTAGATGGTTGCTAGGTGGTTGCTATGTGTTAGTTGGATGGTTGCTATGTGTTAGTTAGATGGTTGCTATGTGTTAGTTAGATGGTTGCTAGGTGGTTGCTATGTGTTTGCTAGATGGTTGCTATGTGTTAGTTAGATGGTTGCTATGTGTTAGTTAGATGGTTGCTAGGTGTTAGTTAGATGGTTGCTAGGTGTTAGTTAGATGGTTGCTATGTGTTAGTTAGATGGTTGCTAGGTGTTAGTTAGATGGTTGCTAGGTGTTAGTTAGATGGTTGCTATGTGTTAGTTGGATGGTTGCTAGGTGTTTTTCTAAGTTTTATTTGAGATTAAGAAATTGTCTTCCTGGTCACTAACTTGTGTCCACCATCTCAACCACTTGTCCATCAATTTCAGGTCCTTCGACAAATCGTGTCCGTCATTCAAAATCTTCCCATCAAAGCGCGAAGTGTCCTTGCACTCCTCGGCTTTCTCGGAATGTTTAACGTTTACCTCATCCGTAACAACCTGAACGTTGCTATCGTTGCTATGGTCAACCAAACATACGGAAAGGTGGTCACTGGTAACCTGACCGACATGTGTCCTGATTCAGGACGGGAAGAAGACCCTGGACAGGTTAGTGGTCACCAAATTAACAACATTTGACCATTTATTTATAGAAAGGGACCATTTTTATGGACAAAAACATGTATATGTTGGCTCTGCAGTCCTATTTCTATGGTTACGTCATCAGTAACATACCTGGTGGGTGGTTAGCTAAAAAATTCGGGTTTAAAAAAGTCCTTGGAATAGCGATGATGACGTCATGTCTCCTCACCATGGCAACTCCTGTAGTAGCGAGTAGTCATTTCAAAGTTTTCATTTTGATTCGTTTTTTGATTGGATTGGTTAGCGGGGTCGCGTTTCCTTGTATGCATGGGGCGTGGGGGGTCTGGGCTCCACCTGATGAAAGAAGTACCCTTGTTTCGTATCATATAGCTGGGGCGAGTTTCGGGAACATCGTTACGTACCCTCTAGCTGGTTACGTCATCGCGACTTATGGTTGGGAAATGGTTTTTTATGTTTCAGGTGGTTTTTTGTTTGAAGTTGTTGGTTTTTTTGGATTGATTTGTATTTTTTTAGCATTTTGTGGAGCTATTTGGAGTGTTGTTTGGTTTCTAGTGGTTCATGATACTCCAGATGAACATCCAAGGATTACAGAGGAGGAAAGAGTCTTTATCAATTCATCGATCAATTTGGAGAAGAAAAAAAAAGTAAAAAATCTTTTCAAAATTTTTTCCAAAATTTTTTTTTTCAAATTTTAAAGACTGAAATCAGACGAACGCCTTGGCTCTCGATTATGACGTCATTACCAATGTGGGCCATTATGTTAAGTCATTTTGCCAGTAACTATGGCAACTATCTCTTGATGATACTATTACCGACTTATATGTCTTTTGTTCTCAAGTTTGATATAAAAAAGGTCGGAAAAAAAATTGAAAAAATCCATTTCAAAAAACGACCATTTTTTCACAGAGTGGGTTTTTAAACGCATTACCATTTCTACTACAAATGATAGTTGCTATAATTGGAGGCAAAGTAACTGATTTACTAATTAGAAAAAATACTTTTCAAATAAAAACAATCAGAAAAGTAAATACAACTATTGGTTTGATAATTCCAGCTATTTGCTTGGTTGTTGCTAGCTACCTTGGTTGCTATTGGCAACACGCTTTGGTCTTTTTCACTTTATCTGCTGCTCTAAACGCTATGACAAGTTAGTGATGACGTCATTTGTGATTATCATTATTTAATTATTAATATTCGTAAATATTTCTATTTGTTTTTTAGTTTATTATTATTATTATTGTTGTTAAAATTGTTTAGTTATAATAAAAAAGTATTTTATTTATATAATAATTATTATATTATTTATCTATAAAATATATCTGATTTAATTTGTATAAAATTTAAATTTTTATAATTATTTTTTATTTTTAAAACTGAATATTTTATTTAAATTTCAGAAAATTAATTCTTTTTCTTTAAATGATTTTTTTTCTTAAATTTTTCTAAATAAAACTTGTAGAAAGGTTTTTCTTTCTTATTTATCACATCCACTATATCTTCTGTTAAAGTTTTCTAAACAATTTTTGACTTTTTCAACTTTAGAATTGATGATTAATTAAAAGAAAACCAATCGAAGTAAATGAGAATATTTGATAAAAATACTTTATTGTGATTATCTCTACAATTTATTTTGATAAAAAAATATGCATTGGCCGGGAATCGAACCCGGGCCTCCCGCGTGGCAGGCGAGAATTCTACCACTGAACCACCAATGCTTGTTAACTAATCCTTAAAAACTAATTTTATTCTCGATAATCGGAATCTGTTAAATTAATATTTCGGTTTTAAGTGGAATAAGTTTAAAATTTTTCTGAATTTTTAAATCTTTTAACAAATAAACAAAATCTTTTCAGTCAAGCTTTCATTAAAATGAATTTTTTGCTAGATATATTATACTTTTTTTAAATTTAAATTGTCAAAAGATTTTGAAATCTTAAAAACATTTTTAAAAATGAATAAATCAAAGTTTTATTTAGAAAATTAAACGAAAAATTTCTATCATCATTTTATAGAAACTTTTAATGGTGACACTAAAAATCCAAGAATTGTGATGACGTCATATAATGACGTCATGTTGATAAAAATCAAATTTTTAGGAATTTTGTGATTCCATTTTAAGTCTTTTTCTAATATTTTTAAATAATTTTTTTCCTTGATTGTGATTGGTTCATCTTTTTTTTAATCTTTTTAAATAATTCTTTTTATTGTCATCTATATATTATCTTTGAAAGCTATCAAAATAGAAATATTCAAATAATTTATTCTAATATTCAAATATTTTCTAAAATTGAATAATTTTTCGTCAATAAAAATTTAAAATAAAAACAATTTTTTTTCTCGATTGTGATTGGTTCAAAAAATTTAAACTTTTTTTTCTTTCAAGTTCCCGGATGTAAAGCAAATGTTTTGGACCTAGCACCGCGTTATAGCGGAATTTTATTGGGAATCTCGAATACTTTCGCAAACTTTACAGGTTTTCTAACTCCAGCTATCACCGGATTATTTATCGACCTTGAAAATGTAAATTTTAAATTAAATATTTGGAAACAAATTTATTTAAGAAAAATATGAATTTAAAAATAATTATTAATAAGTTTAAATAATATTCGAATATTATAATTTATATCATTTATTATATAATTTGTAATTATCTATTAACTTATTAACTAAATCAACGAATCAATTTTTTTTTAATAATTTTCTTTAATAAGCTTAATAAAAAATCAATTAACTGAAAATCTTAAAAAAAATGTCTTCTAAATAAATCTTGCGTTTGGTAAGCTAACAGAATTAATTTTACAAATAAATACAGATAAACTAATCTAATAAATTAATTTTGATATGTAACCTTGAAATTTTAAGTTATTAATTAATTATTAAGTTAAATAATTATTTCAAATTTATAAAACAAACATTTATTACCACCGAAAACACAAAATTATTATTATAAACTTTTAACAAATTTTAAATTTATTAATATTATCAGTTAAAATCACCACATTTCAAGTGGGGGTGTAGCTCAGATGGTAGAGCGCGCGCTTAGCATGCGCGAGGTACCGGGATCGATGCCCGGCACCTCCATAATTTTTTTTATTAATTTTTTTCGCTTATTCATGACGTAGGGATCGATTTCTCAATGGAGAACTGCGTTTTGGTTCGCTGCTGGAGTATATTTGATTGGATCGACTTTTTATTTGATTTTTGCTTCTGGTGAAGAACAACCTTGGGCAAAAGGAGTCATCACAGAACGGCAAGATTTAGATAAAATCGAAAATGAAGAAGATTAATGTGTTTCTTACGACTAATTTGCATATTCAAAGCCTAACTTGCCAATTCTTTTAACTTTTAAATAAAAATTAACTTTTGCTTTTCATTTAATCCGAAATTAATAAAAAATTCAAATTTTTTAAACTTCTATTTTTCGTCAAATTTATTCAGAAATTTTTAAAAAATTTTTCTAAATTCGAAGATTCTGAATTTATTTATTACATAAAATTAAATAATTTATATTTATTTATTAATTTATAATATATCGAAGATATTACAAAAATAAAATTTGATAATTTTTATAATAAAATAATTTATAGAAATTATAATATTTATTATCAGAATATTTATTAATTTATAGAAATTATAATATTTATTATCAGAATATTTATTAATTTATAGAAATTATAATATTTATTATCAGAATATTTATTAATTTATAGAAATTATAATATTTATTATCAGAATATTTATTAATTTATATAAATTATAATATTTATTATCAGAATATTTATTAATTTATAGAAATTATAATATTTATTATCAGAATATTTATTAATTTATAGAAATTATAATATTTATTATCAGAATATTTATTAATTTATAGAAATTATAATATTTATTATCAGAATATTTATTAATTTAAATTTCTATTTAATCATCCTAAAAGTTATTTGATAAATTTTATTTGAAATAATTATTTTATTTAAATAAATTTGATTAAATAGATTTAAAAGTGACACTAAAAAGACATCTAACCACTTTTCAAATGGTTTTGATGGTCGAGGAGTTTTTACTGTTTAAGGTGCTGAAGCAACTGTATTTAGCTACTCAGGTTTCCAAGTTGAAAAAATTAAATTCTGATTTTCAAAAAGGGTTTCAAATAAATTTTCTTCTAATTTTCGTTTTATTCACAAATCAATAATTAAATAAATTCTAATCGACAAAAAACTAAAAAAAAACTCGTTGCTTCAAAACCAGCTATTTGATGACGTCATCACATTAAGTATTTACAAATTAAAAAAAAAACGGTCAAAATGGGATTTTACAAAAAAGCCCCAAAATATCTACAAAACCGTTTGTTGAGTTTTTGGCGCTTTATCGCTGCGCTTTGGCTTTAAAGGCGCTCGGCGTTTTCTTCCGCTAATATCTGAAATTACATCCGGGACACTTGTGTCTTCGTTCGAGCGACAAGCTTCGTTAATAACTCCATCTTTTATTTTTACATCGGCAATCTTAAAAAATTTCACTGAAAATTAATGACTCAAACGCCGCCAAATAAATAAAAATTCTCGATCTCACAAACCTGTTTCGGATTGAAAGTATTGGAAAGTGGAAGTGACGTAACAGCGACACCTGGTGATTTATCATCAACTTCTAGAAGTTGATTGTCGCTTACCAACGAATTATTCGAATCATTTCTTAAATAAATATTCAAAGGTAGCTCTGATTTACTCAAAGCGATTATATCCGCCTGTATTCATGACGTCATCAGCGCGTTACGACGATAAAACGCGACACAAACCTTCTCGCATCTTTTACGTTCGCGATTGATGAAGTAAATGATACTAACAACAAGAAATGACGTCATCAACAATCCACATAAAGCTGCTAAGGTTGCTACGGCAACTTGAAGTGTTGGTTGCTGGGCAGTTTGTTTTTTGAGGTTGGCATGGACTGCTGTTGTCACGGCAACTACGTCAAGTGGAAACAATTTATTGGTTTGAGAAGAAAAGCAATTTTGATGGAATAATCTGAAAAAATAATTTATAAAAATTATTATAAATATATTTATTATATTATATTTTTATATTTATAAATTTATAAATTTATATATAATTATATTCCATTTTTATTACTATAAAATTATTATAAAATAAAATATAATAAAATCCTTAAAATGAAAAAAAAAAATCTCTTAACTATAAATAATTATTATAAATATTATATTAATAATTATAAATATTAATAATAATTATTATAATCAAACCTTTTTAATTCGTCAGCATTTAGCAGCTTATGGTCACGTGTATGTCCATACAGAATAATTTGCATACTTTTCTTATTTACGGGAATTACCCCGACTACATCAACAACTGTTTCATTTTTTAAACATCTTTGAATAGAATCCGAAATATCCTAAAAAAAATATTCGACGGAAAAAATGGCGTTTTACAAAAATGGCCGAAAAACTTACAAAAGTCCGGATTTGATTCACAGAATGATTTAAATAAATTATCAACTTGTTGACGTCATCAATCACGTGACAAAAAATTGTTTGTTGCAAGTTGTTCTCTGACATCATCTATTGATGACGTCATCAATTAATAAATTCGTTTTTCTACAAACAAACAACTGACTGTTATTTCGATTGTTTCTCTGTTGACTTCAACCAGTGACGTCATCAACACGAGTTGACAAACTTCTGGAAGAAATTCGAAAAATTTCGAAGCTTTGTTATTGTAGATTTTCATTTCTGTTGTTTTTGAACAATTCTGTTAAAAAAATTTTTTTCTAAATTTTATTTTTGTTGAATTTTGAAATTGTGGAAATTTACAATCGGAATCTGAAATCCGATCTTTGAATCTACATCAATCCCAACATCCTCCTTCTCCAGAAGATTAGATCTTTTTTCATCGAGATCAAATTTGATTCGAACAATTGCTCGATCATAAACAACTCCATTACAAGCATCTTCTACTTGTACTACAAACTGCAAAAATATGCAAATGACGTCACGTGGTTGATATGTAAATGACGTCACGTGGTTGATATGCAAATGAAGTCACGTGGTTGATATGCAAATGAAGTCACGTGGTTGATATGCAAATGACGTCACGTGGTTGATATGCAAATGACGTCACGTGGTTGATATGCAAATGACGTCACGTGGTTGATATGTAAATGACGTCACGTGGTTGATATGCAAATGAAGTCACGTGGTTGATATGCAAATGAGGTGACGTGGTTGATATGCAAATGACGTCACGTGGTTGATATGCAAATGAGGTGACGTGGTTGATATGCAAATGAGGTAACGTGGTTGATATTCAAATGACGTCACGTGGTTGATATGTAAATGAAGTCGCGTGGTTGATATGCAAATGACGTCACGTGGTTGATATGCAAATGACGTCACGTGGTTGATATGCAAATGAAGTCACGTGGTTGATATGTAAATGACGTCACGTGGTTGATATGCAAATGACGTCACGTGGTTGATATGCAAATGACGTCACGTGGTTGATATGCAAATGACGTCACGTGGTTGATATGTAAATGACGTCACGTGGTTGATATGCAAATGAAGTCACGTGGTTGATATGCAAATGACGTCACGTGGTTGATATGTAAATGACGTCACGTGGTTGATATGCAAATGAAGTCACGTGGTTGATATGCAAATGACGTCACGTGGTTGATATGCAAATGACGTCACGTGGTTGATATGCAAATGACGTCACGTGGTTGATATGTAAATGAGGTCACGTGATTGATATGCAAATGAGGTCACGTGGTTGATATGCAAATGACGTCACGTGGTTGATATGTAAATGAAGTCACGTGGTTGATATGTAAATGAGGTCACGTGATTGATATGCAAATGAGGTCACGTGGTTGATATGCAAATGACGTCACGTGGTTGATATGCAAATGAGGTCACGTGGTTGATATGCAAATGAGGTCACGTGGTTAATATGCAAATGAGGTCACGTGGTTGATATGCAAATGACGTCACGTGGTTGATATGTAAATGACGTCACGTGGTTGATATGCAAATGAAGTCACGTGATTGATATGCAAATGAGGTCACGTGGTTGATATGCAAATGACGTCACGTGGTTGATATGCAAATGACGTCACGTGGTTGATATGTAAATGAAGTCACGTGGTTGATATGTAAATGAGGTCACGTGATTGATATGCAAATGAGGTCACGTGGTTGATATGCAAATGACGTCACGTGGTTGATATGCAAATGAGGTCACGTGGTTGATATGCAAATGAGGTCACGTGGTTGATATGCAAATGAGGTCACGTGGTTGATATGCAAATGACGTCACGTGGTTGATATGCAAATGACGTCACGTGGTTGATATGTAAATGAGGTTAATATGTAAATTTTTCTTTTAAATTAAAATTTATAAAAAAATCCCCAAAAAAATTTGAATGAAAAAAAACCTCATAAGAAGCAGATCTTGTAATTCTTTGATTTGCAACAATCTCTCCAACTCTGGGATCAGGGATTGAAAATGGAAGTTGAGAAGATGTAGAAATAAAAAAGACAATTATAGCGCTTCGATTAGTTACGTATAAACGCTCGACAACCAAACCGGCTGAAACTGGAATTTCAATTTCAATTTTATAAAATTTATGAAGGAATTTGATTTGAAAATCATCATTTGTATCTGTAATGACGTCATCAGTAATTACGTCACAACCAATCACGTGCTTACGTTCAGTCGTATTCGGGTTGTTAGATACACTTAGTAACATGACGTCATCAGGAAGTATGGGTCTGTAACAGAGTAAATTAGCAGTGATGACGTCATCACTAACTTTTACTTTTCCTGCTGTAGCATCTCGTCTAAGTCACGTGTTTCTATGATGACGTCATATTGACGCGAAAAAAGATGTTTAAACATGATGACGTCACCGGTGAGATGATTGATTTGAAATAGATTGTCGTAGTCATCTTGAAGACTGAAAAGCAGATGACGTCATCGTTGTGACGTCATAACAACTAGAAACCTGTAGAAAGTTTTTGAAAATTTTTTGGTGTCTTCATCTTCAGTAGAAGCTGAAAAAATCAATTTTTTGTCTCCTTTGATTTGATTGGACGATACAACCACGTGATGGTGATGCTCAGTAAACTTCGGTCGATTATCATTGACGTCATCAACGCGTAACGTCAGTATGACGTCACTATGATGACGTGTATCAGTGCATGAAACCGTAAAACTGAAAAAGAAAAAAATTGAAAAATCCAATTTCGAAAAAAGCCAATTTTTCACTTGTACTCATCAACTGCTTCACGGTCCAGTGATTTCGCCAACGTCACTACTCCTGTGACGTCATCAATCGCGAGTACATGTGTATCGATGTGAAAGCTCAAATTTGAGTTTTTATCTAAATCAGTTGCTTCAACCTGAAATATCGGTGACGTCATCAAGGGTATGACGTCATCACTTCAAACCTTTAATAACTCGCTTCCTATTCGACAATTTTCAGCGACTTTGATGACGTAATGATCGCTGGTGAAGACTGGCGCGTTGTCATTGACGTCATTGATGTTGATGATGATAAGAGAAGATGCGATTACATCCGAATCTAAAAGATTAAAAAAAAGATTTTTAAAAGAAGTTGGGATCAACTGGGAGCTTCTTGTTGGATGTTGGGATCAACTGGGAGCTGTTTGTGGATGTTGGGATCAACTGGAAGTTTTTTTTTGGATTTTGTGATCAACTGGGAGCTTCTTGTGGATGTTGAGATCAACTGGGAGCTTTTTGTGGATGTTGGGATCAACTGGGAGCTTTTTGTGGATGTTGGAATCAACTGGGAGCTTCTTGTGGATGTTGGGATCAACTGGGAGTCTCTTTTGGATGTTGGAATCAACTGGGAGCTTCTGTTGGATGTTGGGACCAACTGGGAGCTTCTTGTAGTTGTTGGAATCAACTGGGGGCTTCTTGTGGATGTTGGAATCAACTGGGAACTTTTTGTGGATGTTGGGATCAACTGGGAGCTTTTTGTGGATGTTGAGATCAACTGGAAGCTTTTTGTGGATGTTGGAATCAACTGGGAGCTTTTTGTGGATGTTGGGAGCAACTAGGAGCTTTTTGTGGATGTTGGGATCAACTGGGAGCTTTTTGTGGATGTTGGGATCAACTGGGAGCTTCTTGTGGATGTTGGGATCAACTGGGAGTCTCTTTTGGATGTTGGAATCAACTGGGAGCTTCTGTTGGATGTTGGGACCAACTGGGAGCTTCTTGTAGTTGTTGGAATCAACTGGGAGCTTCTTTTGGATGTTGGGAGCAACTGGGAGCTTCTTGTGGATGTTGGGATCAACTGGGAGCTTCTTGTGGATGTTGGGATCAACTGGGAGCTTCTTGTGGATGTTGGAATCAACTGGAAGCTTCTGTTGGATGTTGGGATCAACTGGGAGTTTCTTTTGGATGTTGGGATCAACTGGGAGCTTCTTGTGGATGTTGGGATCAACTGGAAGCTTCTGTTGGATGTTGGGATCAACTGGGAGCTTTTTGTGGATGATGGAATCAACTGGAAGCTTCTGTTGGATGTTGGAATCAACTGGGAGCTTCTTTTGGATGTTGGGAGCAACTGGGAGCTTCTTGTGGATGTTGGGATCAACTGGGAGCTTCTTGTGGATGTTGGGATCAACTGGGAGCTTCTTGTGGATGTTGGAATCAACTGGAAGCTTCTGTTGGATGTTGGGATCAACTGGGAGTTTCTTTTGGATGTTGGGATCAACTGGGAGCTTCTTGTGGATGTTGGGATCAACTGGAAGCTTCTGTTGGATGTTGGGATCAACTGGGAGCTTTTTGTGGATGATGGAATCAACTGGAAGCTTCTTTTGGATGTTGAGATCAACTGGGAGCTTCTTGTAGTTGTTGGAATCAACTGGGAGCTTCTTTTGGATGTTGGGATCAACTGGGAGCTTTTTGTGGATGTTGGGATCAACTGGGAGCTTTTTGTGGATGTTGGGATCAACTGGGAGCTTTTTGTGGATGTTGGGATCAACTGGGAGCTTTTTGTGGATGTTGGGATCAACTGGGAGCTTCTTGTGGATGTTGAGATCAACTGGGAGCTTTTTGTGGATGTTGGGATCAGCTGGGAGCTTCTTTTGGATGTTGGGATCAACTGGGAGCTTTTTGTGGATGTTGGGATCAACTGGGAGCTTCTTTTGGATGTTGGGATCAACTGGGAACTTCTTGTGGATGTTGGGATCAACTGGGAGCTTTTTGTGGATGTTGGGATCAGCTGGGAGCTTCTTTTGGATGTTGGGATCAACTGGGAGCTTCTTTTGGATGTTGGGATCAACTGGGAACTTCTTGTGGATGTTGGGATCAACTGGGAGCTCCTTATGGATGTTGGGATCAACTGAGAGCTTCTTGTGGATGTTGGGATCAACTGGGAGCTTCTTGTGGATGTTGAATCAACTGGGAGCTCCTTGTGGATGTTGGGATCAACTGGGAGCTTCTTACCTTCATCTAAAGCTCGGATGCTTGCAACTAGATGATCACAATCTTCGAAATCGAAGCTTCTATTATGACGTAGATACAATCGGTTGGTGACGTCATCGAGTCGAAGTTTGTTGCTAGGGTCAATTAGCTTCATTTGATATTCATCAATCAAATTAGGAATCTAAAAAGCATCACATGACAACTTATGACGTCATCAACGCGTAGTTACCATGCCAACAAGATCACCAGATTGAAGATCTTCATTAACTTCATAGACAAATTGATCTTTTTCAAATTTGGCTTCAATTTTTACTTTTTTACTTTCAATTTTTATCATAACTTTTGTAACAAGTCCTGACCATTCTAGATTACTTGCTTGTGTCACGTGGACAGTAAAAACTAAACTAGCTTTCTGGTTGCCATTGGCGATGATGACGTCACCATTATTTTTATCGATACTAACTTGTAATGAATCTGCTGAAAGAAATTTTAATTTTTTTGAAATTTGGATATTTTCTGACCTTTAGTAACTTCTTCTATTTTGTAAATGACGTCATCACTGTCTGCGTCATCACAATCGATTCTTCCGATGATTAGAGGATTTGAATCTATCGCGTTTACCTATGACGTCATTAAAATATTTTATTAGTTTAAGTTTATTAGTATTTTTGAAAATTTTCATTTTGCGACAAATTTGGATTTTTTCGGAAAAGGCCGAGATTTAAAACTTTTAGAATTTTAAGATAAATATATAAATATTTTTTATTTATTTTTATAAATATTAATTATATTTTAGTTTTAGTTTTAAGGTTTCATTAAAATTATAATTATTTTCCAAAATTTGTTTTTAACTTTTTAATAAAAAAAAAGCGTCCCCGGGTGGGCTTGAACCACCAACCTTTCGGTTAACAGCCGAACGCGCTAACCGATTGCGCCACGGAGACTTGATTCCCCAACGATGTTTAGTTTATTTTATAATAAAGTTCTTTTAGATTATTACAAAATTTAATATTTTAATTTATTAATTCATTTTGTAATAAAATACGTTTTTAAAAAAATAAATAATTTAAAAAATTGGACTTACTACAAATTCATAGATATTTTTTGAACAGTTTGGAAAATTATCATCAATATTTCCAATTTTCAAAAATAAATTCGCAAAACTAAAAAAAAAATAAAATTAAAAAAAAATTTGAATAAAAAGCAGAAAATTTACTTTCGTTTCGGGGGTTTTCCCAAATCCTCAGCAACTACTTCCAACGCGTATTCAGTGACGTCATCAGTTTCATAATCAAGTGACGTCACAACAAAGATCTCACCACTACTGCGATCAATCTCAAATTTGCTCTGATTCACTGATGACGTCATAAAATAATTTTTATTCCATCAAACTAATGACGTCATCACTTACGTCCATTCAACGAATAGATGACGTCACCATTATTTCCGCTATCGACGTCATCAGCACGAATGAACAAACCGGAAGCACCAACCACATTTTCATTAATATGCAAATTAAACAACGAACAAAACGGGGAATTCCCTAAACTGGTCTCATTCAGGTTTTCAAAGATCGGAAAATTATCATTGACGTCACGAATTGTTATGATGACGTCACAACTATCAAAAGTGATGACGTCACTTCCATTTATTGGTTGACGACTTTTTACAGATATAGTGACGTCATAAACACGATCGCTTATTGGATCGTCATAGTCGAATGGTTTTCGTGACGTCAAAACTCCTAAATTGAATGACGTCATTTATTTTCTAGAATCTGTTGATGACGTCACAAACCTGTTTGCTCATCAATTTCAAATAAATCTTTTTTGTCAGAAATTATTTCAAATTTAAAATTCTTGTTGACGTCATCTCTATCGTCATCAACTACTTGCAACGTCATCATGACGTCATCGTTTTCATCTACAGTGACGTCATGACGTTTATTTATAAAATAAGGTGAGTTGTCGTTCACATCCTACGTCATAATTGAATGACGTCACAAAAATTATTGATGACGTCATCAAACTTACGATGATGTTGATCGTGATGTTAGATAATGTCATTTTAGTGACGTCATCAAGGTCGTATGTTTCGATGGTTACGTTGTATGACGTCATCAATTTCTCGGCGTCTATTGGTGGCATGACAACCAGCGAACTTGAATTGATTTTAAAAAGAGAATTTTTTTGAAGAATTTTGAATCCAAATTTTGAATCGTTCAAATTTGAAATCTAAAAAAAAATAACAAAAAAAATTTGCATATTTGAAAACACGTGACCAAATTTACTTTCAACTCCACAACAATTTCTTCTCTTTCAATATTCTCGATGACGTCATACTGTTGTGACGTCACATCATCACTAAGAGACGGCTTGTAACTGGTGTTGATGACGTCAACCCGAAAATAAAACGGATCTGACGTCAGTGTGGGTTCACCGCGATCACGTGACGTCACGCAAAGTTCAAAGGTCGAAATTTTAGTGTTGGGTTGAAGTGATGACGTCATAAAAATTTCACCACTAGAGGCATTGATGCGTAAATTTCTGTAAATAGTGACGTCATCAAATAGATAATTTTTATCGAATTTTGTTTTTAAACAATTTTTTTGTTACTTTGTGTTTTTGTCACAAAATGAATAAATTAATTCCGAATTTTCTCCAATATCTTCGTCAAAAGCCTAAAAATAAAAAAGTCAAATTAGTTGAATATTGATGACGTCATCATTTATATTTAATGAATTTTAAAATTTAAAA